>CAUYQG010056282.1:0-13358 GCA_963574415.1 Tarsius wallacei | reverse complement strand
CATTTAATTTTAAAGATATGGGGTACAATTCAGGGTTAAGTATACAAATGTTCCTTATGCAGGTATCCTTGTTGATGAGATATGCCCGTCCCTCACCTGGCAGTTTCCCACTACTGCCACTGCCAATCCCTTTCTTGTAGTATTAAGATAATTGTTCAGGGTCTGCTTATGAGTGAGAACATATGATACTTTGTTCATTGTTTCTGTGATAGATCACTGAGTATGATAGACTCTAAATCCATCCAAGCTGCTGTGAAGTCCATATGTCTGTTCTTTATGGCTGCATAATATCTCATTGTGTATATGTACCACATTTTTTTATCCAGTCCAACTTCGATGGGCAGCATGGTTGGTTCCATGTTTTTGCTATTGTGAATAAAGCTATAACAAACATGCGTGTGCAGGTGTCTTTTTTGTAGAATGATTTGAGTTCCTCCAGGTATTTTCCCAATATGGGGATTGCTGGGTCATATGGAAGGTCAATTTCTAGTTTTTTCAGAAATTGCCACACTGTCTTCCAAAGAAGCTGCACCAGTTTACGTTCCCACCAGCGAGTGAGGCTGAGCACTTTTTAATGTGTCTGTCGGCTGCTTAGAAAATTCAGGAGACACCCTTATGGAAATTGGAACTGGCAAACAATTCCTGATCAAAACCCTAAGTTCCCATATTATAAGAAATAAGATAGACAAGTGAGACCTCAACAAACTGACAAGCTTCTGCGAAGTCAAGAAACCATCAAGAGAGTGGGGAGACAGCCCACACACTGGGAAAAAATATTTGCCAACTGTATGTATGACAAAAGCCTAACATCTAAGATCTACAAGGAACTCAAACACATCGAAAGGAAAAAACAAACAGCTCCATTAAAAAGTGGACAAAAGACATAAATAGACACTTCTCATTGTCTTGAATTTTTAAATTAAATCTCTTCTCAAATTTTAGCTGACCCAGTATGTATAATGTAATATAGAATATCAGCATGCAAGTGTTTCTCTGAACAGATCTTCATTGCTCTATTATTATTTTTTTTAATTTTAAAGATGTGGGGAACAATTCAGGCTTAGGTATACAAATGTTCAATATGCAGGTACTCTTGTTGATGAGGTGTGCCCCCCTTCCCCAAGCAGATTCCCACTACTGCCATTTCCTCTCCCCTGTCCTCCTCCCAGCAGTTTCCCACTACTGCCCATCCTTTTCTTAAAGTATTACAATGATTATTCAAGGTCCACTTATGAGTAAGAACATGTGATACTCAGTTCTTTGTTTCTGTGAAAGATCACTCAGTATTATAGACTCGAAGTCCATCCAGGTTGCTGTGAAGTTCATGATTTTGTTCTTCTTTATGGCTGAGTAATATTCCATCATGTATATGTATTACATTTTTTTTATCCAGTCCCCTTTTGATGGGCAGCACAGTTGGTTCCATGTTCTTGCTACTGTGAACAATGCTGCAATAAACTTACGTGTGCAGGTATCTTTTTTGTAGGGTGATTTGAGTTCTTCCAGGGATCTTCCCAGTAGGGGGATTGCAGGGTCGTATGGAAGGTGGATTTTTAGATCTTTTAGGAATGACCACACTGTCTTCCACAAAGGTTGTACTAGTTTACACTCCCACCAACTGTGTAGAAGTTTTCCCTTTTCACCACATCCTCTTCAGCATCTGTCGTTTTTTGAGTTATTGATAGCCATCCTGACTGGAGTTAGATGGTATCTCAGTTTAGTTTTAATTTGCATCTCCTTGATGACTAGTGAGGCTGAGCATTTTTTTCATGTATCTGTTGACTGCTCTTATGTCTTCTTTTGAGAAGTGTCTATTTATATCTTTTACTCACTTCATAATGGAGCTGTTTGTTTTTTTCTTTTCAGCACGTTTGAGTTCCTTGTAGATCCTAGATGTTAGGCCTTTGTCATGCATACTGTTAGCAAATATTTTTTTCACAGTGTGTGGGCTGTCTCCCTGCTCTCTTGATGGTTTCTTTGGCTTGGCAGAAGCTTGTCAGTTTGATGAGGTTCCACTTGTCTATCTTATCTCTTATGGTATGGGGTTTTGGGGTTTTGATCAGGAATTGGTTGCCAGTTCCAATTTCCATAAGGGTGTCTTCCTGCATTTTCTAAGGTTCTTTTAGTTTGAGGTTTTACATTTAGGTCTTTGATCCAGTTAGAGTTGATTTTTGTGTATGGTGATAGGTAGGGATCTTGTTTTAATCTTCTGCACGTGGACAGCCAGTTTTCCCAGCACCATTTACTGAATAGGTTCTCCTCTCCCCAGTCGTCGGTGGTGAAGGCTTTCTCAGGGTATAAAATCAATGTGCAAAAGACTGTTGCATTTCTATACATCAACAATAAACACACAGAAACCCAAATAAAAAGCACAATCCCATTCACAATAACCAGAAAAAAAATAAAATATCTTGGCCTCTTCCTAACCAGAGATGTTAAAGACCTTTACAATGAAAACCACAAAACACTGCTCAAAAAAATCAAAGATGACACAAATAAATGAAAAAATATTCTATGCTCATGGATTGGAAGAATCAACATTGTTAAGATGTCCATCCTACCCAAGGCAATCAACAGATTTAACGCGATACCTATTAAATTGCCAGCAACATTCTTCTCAGACCTGGATATGGCAATACAGGAATTTATATGGAAACACAAACGACCCCAAATCACCAAAACAATCCTCAACAAAAAAAAAAAACAAAACAAAAAACAAAACAAAACAAAGCAGGAGGTATCACATTCCCCGATTTTTTTAAAACTTTATTATAAAGCTCCAATAATCAAAACAGCCTGGTATTGGTACAAGAATAGGCATATAGATCAATGGATCTAGATAGGGATTCCAGAAGCAAAATCTTAATTTCTCAACCAACTCATCTTAGACAAAGCTCTGTTATTATTGAAGGATAACTTGCTTTGTATAAATATTTGCTAGTTCTTCTCTTTCAGCACATTGGCCACCTCATTCTTTGTTTTTCTGAATTTCTTTCTTGTCCTTGACAAGTCAAGGAGTCCATTTACTTGTCCTTTTTTTTTTTTTGAAAATCTGCTATAATTCTCTGACTACTTTGAAGAATTTTCTCTTTGTCTTTGGTTTGCTATAGCCTCTATATAATGAGTACACACACACACACACACACACACACACACATACGTACACACACTCTCTGTTAGATTGATTTGCATATATTCCTCCAATTTGGTATTTGAATCCCTTTTGATGATCTAAGTTTTATGAGAATGTCAGATTTGGTGCTCTAACTTATCATAATTACATGACTAAGTCTTCGGTGCTCATCCTAGTATCCATATTTGTCCCCAGAGCTACCTCAGATTTCAATTCTGCTTGCCACTCGTCATTTCCAGTTGATCTATTTGGTAAGGTAGAGCTTTCTTCAGTCTTACAAGGCTTAAATCGATTAAGATATGTTTCTTGCACTCTATATAGAATAAAGTGTTGGATTAGGTTAATCTCCAAATATTTAGATTTTCACATAACAAGTAGCACTTCCACATTCACTTTTCAAATTAGCCAAACCAGGATTCCATCACAGCCACTCCACTCCGTCTGCTTGTATTCGTGTTTTATTAATGTTGCAAACCAAAGAACACTCATTTGGCTTTATAGTATTTATTGTTCCCTACACGTAACAAAATCATTTTAGCGTTATGGGGTATGAAGGGGAACTTACTATAGAAGCAGTTTGCATGCAGATGAAGTCTGGGCTTCCAACAGGCCCTCTCTCCCAGACCAGGTCCTCGGTGTGTTGTCACGTGCCTCCTCCCCTCTTCCCTCTCTGCCACCCCTCGCAGCGTCGAGCATCTGCCGATCTCGCCCTTGTGCTTGTGTGACCAGTGTTCAGGACCTGCTTAGGAGTGAGAACATGCAGGATGCAGCTCTTTGCTTCTGCGGTAGCTGAGTTAGTTTGATGGCATCCGGCCACATCCGTGTTGATGCCATGACTTCGCATTTTTTTAAAGAGTATGTTACACTTCACACAGTTGAACATTACTTGTGTGTGTTCATGTGTGTACATGTGTGTGCATTTTAATATTGATTTTCCTCTTATGAAAACACATGCTCTTAATTTTTCTCTTACTTTCTGGACATTCTTTCTCAGTCTTCGGCCAGTTTATCACCTTTATGTGATGAAGGTGTTCCTGGATCCAGGGTTATCCTCTCCCCCCACCCTTTCTTCCTCTCTTCTCCTCTCCCTCCCCTCTTCTCCCTCCTCTTTCCCCTCTCTTCTCCATCTCCTCTTCCTCTTTCTTCTTCTCCTCTTTCTTTTAATTTTCTTTATTCTGGAAACATAATTAGCCATGTGCCCTTGGACATGCTATTTCTTTGTCTCAGCGTGTTTATCAATAAAATTAGAATGAAAGGAGTAGCTTACTGCATAGGATTGTTGGGAGGATTTAATGAGCTAACACAAAATGTCTGCTTATAGTAAGTATTTGGTAAATATTTTACTATTTTTCCCTTTTCTTTTTATACTCCTTAGATGATATAATTATATCATGATTATATCATGCAATCAAACCATGTAATTAAATATCATATTTAATATGTTACCATATTAACGTCGTATTTAAGTCTGATGTCCACCAGTTGTGGTCACTCTACAAGTACTAAATTTGTAAATATAGCTGTCTGTTTCACACCTCACTTTACTAACCAATGGACATTGCAAATTTAACACATACACAGGAGAAGTCTTGTCTTTCAAGCCCCACTGCCAAACAAACAATATTCTTCCCATTTTTCATGACTTGGTATATGGTATATTTACCCGTCCTTGTATACATAAAAAATGAAGGTTTTTAAATATTCCTTTTATTAATCACGTATACAACTTAAATCATTATAAAACCTTACCAGGTCTAACTTTAAAACATATCTTATATTTGTTTATTTATTTTTTATTTTAAATTACTTTTAATTTTAAATTTTTTCATTAAATCACAACTACAAACAGAAGTATACATAACCTGTGAGTGTACTTCCTGGTTGGTTTTCACAAATTGAGCACATTGGTGTAACTTGCAAGAAGCAGAATGTCACCAGTGCCCAAAAGTCTTAGCATGCCGCTCTCAGCCGCATCCCCCCTCCCAGGCAGCTGCTTTCCTGATTTCCAACACCATAGATAGCTTTGTATATTTTTGAACTTGATGTCTATGCAATCATCTCGTGTACTCCTTGGTCTGGCATCTTTCACTTAACATTTTGTTTGAGAGATTTATCTACATGGTGATGTGTTGTTGTAGACTGCTCACCCTCAATGCCATTGTATGACTACTACAATTTATATATCCGTCCAATTGTAGGTCAAAGTGATGGTGAACCCTGCACTCTGGCCTAGATGACAGGGTGACACTCCAACTCAAAAAAATAGTAATAATAAAAATTTTTACAGCCGAGGCAACTTGGTGAGACCTTGTCTCTACAATAAATAAAAAATAAGCCAGGCATGGTGGCATGTGCCTGTGGTTCCAGCTACTTGGAAGGCTGAAGCAGAAGGATTGCCTGAATCCATCAGGTCGAGGTGGCCATGAGCATGCCACTGCACTCCAACCTAGGCCACAGAGTAAGACTCCAGCTCAAAAAAAATTTTTTTAACCGCTAACATGAAAAATAAAGACTATTTACAACAGCCAAACACTAGAAACTCCCCAAATTTATTTATTTCTTTTCATAGTCATTGTTATCACTGTCATGCAAACCATCACAAACTCTTAGCATATAACTAACTATTGATCTATTCATTCCCTCTTTTGCCCTATTCCTAACATTCCACAGAACTACCAGATTGATATTTTATTATTACACATTTCTAATCTCCCTTTAAAAACCCCTTGATTGGAATGTAGTTTAATATAGGTTAAAAATAGAACCCCTCACCATGCCATACATAACTTTCCCTGTATCTTAAAAAACATTTCAAATCATTTTACTTATTCCTGGCATTTATTGCACTTCAGCTATATAGACTATCTTTTAGTTCTTCAAGCATGCCAAGTACTTTCCCAGTGCAGAGGGAAGCTTTATACATGCTATTCTCTCGAATGAAATGATTCTTCCCCCCACTCTTTACCTGCTGACCTCTGATCCAGCCTTTTATGTCACAGCTTAAATATCACTTAGTCTGAGAACTCTTTCTTAACTACCTAATATCAACTAGGGCCTCCTCTAGCACCATCAAGACACTGACTTTTTCTGTCATAGTACTTATTATATTTATATTAATAAGCAAAATTTAAAATTTTATATTTATTTGTGTGTTGCTGAATGACTATCCCCCCATAATATATGGACAATCCATGAGAAGTCATAGATAGCACTTAAATGGAAAAAATGAAATAAATTTAAAGTGAGGAGAGATGAATGGGGAGCAGGCATATGTAAAATTTGTTTTTCTCAAGTAGAGAAGTCAACTAATAGGAAAGAAAGAAATAGATTCAAGGTTGTCATGAAGAAACGTTCTGTTGAAATGAAGCAAAAAACAATCTAATGATGGACAGAGCACTGTGCTCTTGAAAAAAAATCAACCTAGAATAATCAACATTAACACATGGCCAGGCAAATTATTAAATTTCTAGGATAAGAGAGAAATGCTCACATATTCAGGTACAAAGACACGTTATCTGCAAGGGTAAAAAGTTCTAGCGACTTCAGACTTCTGTACCACAACATACAAGCCAGAAGACAAATAAATGATGCCTGTAAGACTGTGCAGAAAATAAATATGACTCAATAATAACGTATCCAGCTGGCATGAGCTTTGAAAGCAAAATATAGTTGTCTTACATCTTGACAATGTAAAAATAGTTACATAAATAGTAGTATTTGGTAAGAGGGAGGAGAGGCAGGAGGAAGCATGAGATTGCCAAATACCTCATCTTTTATGGTAGTTAATCAACAAATATTTGCACCTGAAACTGGTGCTATAGTGTTTCTGTCTTCAAGTGTATTATACTCTAAGGGGAAAAGACAGATGGCACATTGAAAATGGAAATGAATAACCTTATTAATAATAAGCGCCTTAAAGAAATCAAATCAGGATGATGAGATTGCAACAAGCATGAGAAGAGAGTGATACATTAGCTGAGTATTAGAGAAGGCTACCAAGGGAAAGTGATTTACTTTCTAAATGTTACAAATAATAACAACTCCACTCTCTTAATGTTTTTAAAAATACATTTTCTTAATGTTTTAAGAAATATTGTCTTGAAGAAAAATACTTTAAAAACGAACCAGCAAATTATTCAGATCAAATTCACCACAATTTTTCTTCTGTTGCATTCAACTAAAATGGAAATAAATATTCTTTATTAAAAATAGTATATTGCGAGAAATACCAAGAAAATATCTTTAAATATTTACCTATCTCTGAGTATCTCTCTATTTATCTTTCCATCTAGTTGAGACAGAGTTATCAGCTATGTATCACAGAGAATATCAGGAATGTTGTTGACCTATTCTAACAGTTGTGGCTTATGAATTGTGCTAGAACTACTTAAAATAAACAATTTCACAAAACAAAAGATTTGTTTTATCACATCTTTCCTTGAAAAAACCTTTTATCACTTGTTCCTATTGTAAACATCTTATTCTCCTTTTCATAATTCTTTAAGTCCAAAGAGCTGATTTCATTCTGTATTTTTCTATCTTTATTCAGTAGGGTTAATCTCCCATGGTTTATTTGTGAGAGGAAATGGATATTTCTTTTTGAAATAAATTGCTTTTTCTTTTTTTGGTAAGGAAAATAAAAGTTTGAGGACTGCAATTGACAGAACTTTTTGAGCTCAATTGTCCTATACTTGAATCAGTTTCATATTCATGAACGATTTGGTTCTAACTTAAAATGAAAAGTGGCAAACAGAAACAGAATGGCAGAGCAAAATGCTTGTCTTAGAATGTGCTCTAAATAGCAAAACAATCATCGTGGAATAAAAACTTAGTCACCAAGAGGTGCCAAACAACTTCGGAAATGATACCTTTTATATTGGGTCACTCAGTGAAATTGATGTTGAATTAAAACGATAGGTATTTCCATATACTTTATTTTCAATATTTGCTTCACAAACAAAACAAGGTGACTGCTTTAACTGAAGAAAAAAAATAGATAAAATACCATGAAATAAATCTGAGGTTATTAAGCATTTGTAAGTTAACATTATCTCATTAAAATTTTCTAAATGAAAATAAAATATGTCTAGAAAAGTTGGCAGTTCAAGAGGAACCAAAATAGGGAGTGAGGTTCTACACTCAAAGGAGTACGAGGAAGAACACACTCCTGGAACTTAACAGAGGAATGACAGGTCCCAGGAAAAGCAGAGGAGTAAAATCAGACGGCCTGCTTGCAGGAACCCGGCAAGGAGATGTAGGAGTCCCCCAACATGGTGAAAGGGGGAGTGAATGAGTGAAAAATCCCCAGCAACTCACACTGCAGCCATGGACCTTGGTCACCTGAGCCAAGGAAGACTTTCTGTGACCCCCTGGGTCCCCCAGGTCAACATAATGTCCTGAGTGGTGACGTGCAGGGGCATTACCCAAGCCCACGTGAAACCACGCAGGCAGGTAGCTCCCATGCATGTCAAGGAGGGAGGCTCAGTGTTCCTCTGTAGAGGGCAGCTGCTGCAGTCTCTGCCACTGCTGCTCTCAGGACAAGAAAGGAGCAACCCAACAGAGCAAACTTGCATAGCTAGCACGGACCCTGCAGCTGAAATAAACAGAATCAGCGAGGATTCAAGGCATCCATTACTCTCCCTCATCTCCACTGCTTTCCCCAGGTGTGGATTGCCTGTGATCAGCCAGTAGAATGCACAGGGACCTCTGCACCCAACTGAGCATGGCAGAGAGCCTCCAACCTCCACCCCCACCAGGAGGCTAGCTGCTGGTGCCATTGAGCACGTCCTCACTGGTGTTTGTGTGCACCGCTTCCCAGCAGTTTTCTGTAGCCAAAATACACATGAGCAAAGAGCAGTGAGGGCACCTGCAGTCCCCCCAACTAGGCCTGCTCCCCTTAAATACAGACTGACTGCTCTGGGCCCGTGAAGCATAAAGTGATGCCATACTAATCTAGAAATGATGGTAGAGACCCGCTACCCTCAAGCAAAAAGGCTGCCAGTGGCACTCAGCTAGCCCCATGCAATGTGAGTTCCCCTCACCCCCAACAAGGCAACCATTGCAGCTGAAATAATCAGGAACAAGCAGCAAGCAATCAAGCTGTCATATGCCCTCATCCATCTCCTTTGTTTGTCCCCAGAGAAGCAAGGGGTAGACCACATCCACTTGATCAATGTGACTGAGGCTAGGTAGTCCTTGGAAAGTCCGACTGAAGTGCAGTAGCTGTTACTAGACCTCACTTTTAGGAGTCATCTACAGACCTACATCATCAACTACAACCTAACAGAAAAATACCTGTGAGCTAGTGGCCCTTGGAAACAGCCACAGCATGACTCTAGTCACATCTAGGGAACCCGGACAGAGGCTTGATCCTCCAAAAATGATCAGGAAGTAAGCCAATTAATCATACACATCATATGCCACAGCCACACCTATAAAGACACAAAAGTAGGAAAGAAAAAAAAGCTCCATCCCAACAATAGCAAACTAATGAGAGGGGAGGGAGAGAGAGAGAGAGAGAGAGAGAGAGAGAGAGAGAGAGAGAGAGAGAAACACCAGCACCCTTAAATGGGAAGAGAGAGAGAGAAAGTATCAGCACCCTTAATTGGGAAGAAATCTGTGTAAGAACTCTGGCAACACACACACACAAATAGAGTGGTTTGCCATCCCCACATAGTCGCACTAGTTCCCAAGCAATGCATCATATACAGAACTAATTGTCCTTAATAACATATAATTCAGAATGGGATGTCAAAGCAACTTATTAAGATTCAAGTAAAAGTGGACTCCCAAATTAGAGAGGACATAAAAACAGTTCAACAATTGAAAGCTGACATGAACATTCTAAGAAAGGACCACACTGAACTCCTTGAAATGAAGAAATTACTTTGGGAATTTCAAAACACAGCCACAAGACTTAACAACAGACTTGACCAAGCAGAAGTAAGAATTTCAGAGTTTGAAGATGAGTTCCTAGAAGCAACTCAGTCAGATAAAAATAAGAAAATTTTTTTTAAGGTATAAAGCCTTTAAGACATCTGGGATTATGTAAAGAGACCAAATCTACATCTGATTGGCACTCCTGAGAGAGGAGAGAATGGACACTCTCTGGAGAAAGTAGTTGCAGACATAATCCATAAAAAACTTCCCTCATCTTGCTAGAGAGGTTAACATGCAGACAATAAGAAATCCAGAGAACCCTTATGAGATACTACATGAGATGGCCATCCCCAAGGCACATAATTATAAGATTTTCCAAGTTCCCCACAAAAGAAAAAGTCTTAAAGGCAGATAGAGAGAAGAGACAGTATACCTATCAAGGGAGACTCATCAGAATAACAGGAGACCTCTCAGCAGAAACCTTACAAGAAAGAAGTTATTGGAAGCAAATTGATAATATTCTTAAAGAGAAGAAACGTCATGAAGAATTTGTTACCCCAGTGAACTAAGCTTCATAAATGAAGGTGAAACAAAGTTCTTCCCAGAATAGCAAGTGCTAAGGGGATTCATCACCTCTAAACTGGCCCTACAAGAGATGCTTAAGAAAGTTCTTAACAAAGTAACAACAACAACAACAACAACAACAACAGCAACAACAACAAATCAACACTAATCAACACAAAAGCACAAGTAAGCACACAGCTTACAGACCATGTAAATCACCAACAAAATTGTGACCACTAAACAATTTCTCAACAACACTACAACAAAAACAAACACTCACATATCTATAGTAACCCTGAATGTCAACAGTGTAATACCCCCACTTAATAGATACAGAGTAGCAAACTGGTTTGAAAAACCATACCCATCCTCCTGCTGTCTCCAGGAGACCAATTTCACCTCTAATGACACCCACAGACTTAAGGTAAAAGGATGGAGAACTATCTACAAAACAAATGGAAAACAAAAAAAGGAGTGAGGGTCACTCTTCTTATATCATAATAATAGACTTTAAACCAATAAAAATTCTTATATCAGAGTAACAGACTTTAAACCAATAAACATAAAAAAGTATAATAAAGGGTGCTACATAATGATTAAGGGCTCAATTCAACAATAAAAATAATCTAATTTAAATATATGTGCACCCAACATAGGAGCACCCAGATTTATAAAGTAATTTCTACTTACCTAGAAGAGGACATAGATAGCCATACCATAATAATGGTGGATTTCAACTTACCACTAACAGCTTTAGATAAATCATCAAGGCAGAAAACTTAACAAAAAAATACTGGACTTAAATTTGATATTCAAACAATTAGGTCTAACCGACATTTGCAGAACACTTCACTTCAAAACTACAGAATATATATTATTCTAATTGCACCTGAATCATACACTAAGAACAACCACATACTAGATCATAAATGAACATTTAATAGATTCCAAAAAATTATACCATGAATCTTTTCTAAAATAAGCAACTTATTGAGAATAAAACTAAAAATCAACACCAAGAGGATTCCCCCAAACACATAAATACATAGAAATTAAACAGCTTATTCCTGAATAATTATTGGGTAAACAGCAAAGTCAATATAGAAATAAAAATATTCTTTGGAAATATTGAAAATATAGATACAACATATCTCTAGAAAGTACTAATGTGGTACTAAGAGAAAAATTTATTGCACTGCATGCCTCACCATGAAAATAGAAAGATCCCAAATCTAATTGAAGAGACAGAGAAGAAGAAGAAATAAAAAAGATTATCAGAGATTATTATAAACATCTGTATGCATGCAAGTTAAAATATCTAGAGGAAATGAATAAATTGCGGAAATCACACAATCTTTCGAGATTAAAACAGAAAGACATTGAAAAGTCAGTAATAAAAACCTATTTACCAAAAAAGCCCTGGACCCAATGAATGTACGGCTGAATTCTACCAGATATTCAAGAAAGAACTGGTACTAAAACTCCTAAAATTATTCTAAACAGTTGAGAAGGAAGAACTCCTCCCTAATTCATTCTCTGAAGCCAATATCATCCTGATGCCAAAAAAAAAAAAAAAGGCAAAGACATAACAAAGGAAGAAAACTACAGTCCAAGATCCATGATGAATATAGATGCAAAAATACTCAACAAAATACTAGCAAAAAAAATTACTTTATTCTTAGGATGCAGGGTTGGTTCAATAAATGCAATCTACCACATAAACAGAAGTAAAAATAAAAACCACATGATTATTTCAATAGATACAGAAAAAAACATTTCTATAGATACAGAAAAAAAAATTTTGATAAAATCCAGCATCCCCATGCTAAAAATCCTCAACCATCTAGGCATTGAAGGAAAGTTTCTCAAGATAATAAAAGCCATCAATGACAAACCCACAGCTAACATCAAACTTAATTGGCAGATGTTGGAAGCATTTCCCTTAAGAACTGGAACAAGACAAGGATACCCACTCGTACCCCTTCACATAGTACTGTAAGTCCTCGAGAGAGACTTCCAGTACTATTCCAAGAGAAAGGAATAAAATGTATCCAGCTAGGAAAAAAAAAAGTTAAATTTTATCTCTCTTCACAAATAATATGATTCCATACTTAGAAAACTAAAGATTCCATCAAAAGACTTCTAGCACTCATTAAAAAACTCAGTAAAGTCTTGCAAAAATCAGCCACACTTCTATACACAATGTTCAAGCTGAGACCCAAATAAATAACACAATCTCATTTACAATGATCACAAAAAAAGTAAATAAAATTCCTTGAGACTAAATCTAACCAAGAGGTGAAGTATCTCTACAATGAGAACTTTTAAACAGCTGAAAGAAATAAAAGATGATGCAAACAAGTGGAAAAACATTCCGTGCTCATGAATTGGAAGAACTAATATTTTTTAAATGTCCGGATTGCCTAAAGTAACCTACAAATTCAATGTAATCCGTATCAAATTACCAGCATCATTTTTCATAGATCTAGAAAAAAATACTTAAATTCATATGGAAGCAAAAATGAACCTGAACAGCCAAAGCAATCCTAAGCAAAAAGAGCAAAGCTGGAGCCGGGCTCGGTGGCTCAGCCTGTAATCCCGCGCCTTGAGAGGCTGAGGTGAGTGGATTGCCTGAGCCAGTGGGTTCGAGACCTGCCTGGGCAACTTGGCGAGACCTCATCTCTACAATAAATCAAAAAATCAGCCGGGCGTGGTAGCGCGCGCCTGTAGTTCCAGCTACTTGGAAGGCTGAGGCGGAAGGATCGCCGGAGCCCAGCAGGTC
>CAUYQG010056277.1:0-17533 GCA_963574415.1 Tarsius wallacei | reverse complement strand
CACAACAGTAAAGCAGAATAGCTGAATATATTGTACATACAAGATTGAGATTGGTGTTTTAATTAGAGAAAGTCCACAGCAGTGCAGAGAGACTTGGGTATGTGGCTGGTAACTGGGGTAGCCTCTGAGAACAAGCGTGAGTGGGCACCTCACAGAAGGATAATTGAAATAAGACACTTCTTTTTTTTTTTTTTTTTTTTTAGCTGGAGTCTCACTTGGTCGCCCAGACTGGAGTGTTTAGTGCAGTGGCTGCTCCCGGCCACCGCAGTCTCAACCTGCTGGGCTCTGGTGATCCTTCCACCTCAGCCTTCCAAGTAGCTGGAACTACAGGCGTGCGCTACCACACCCAGCTGATTTTTTTTTTTTACTTTATTGTAGAGATGAGGGCTCGCCAAGTTGCCCAGGTGGGTCTCGAACCCGCAGGCTCAGGCAATCCATTCACCTCAGCCTCCCAAGGTGCGGGATTACAGGCTGAGCCACCGAGCCGTGCAAGACACTTCTTATTAGTCTCCCCTCCTCACCCACTTTTTGCAACAAGTTTATCTATCTATAATTTTTTTAAAAAATCTTGGTCTTCTAGAATGAAGATTATATATATATATATTTGAGACAGGGTTTTACTCTGTTACCCAGGCTGGAGTACAATGGCAAGATCACAGCTCACCACAGCCTTGAACTCCTCGACTCAAGCAATCCTCCTGGTCCAGCATACTGGGATTATAAGTGCATGTCATCGTGCCCAGCTGATTTTTCTATTTTTTTGTGGAGGTGGGGTCTTGCTTTGTTGTCCAGACTGGTCTTGAATTCCTGGACTCTAGCAATCCTCCCGCTTCAGCTTCCCAAAGTACTTGAATTTCAGGTATGTGCCACTGCACCAGGCATAGATAGTATTCTTTTGGAAGTCAGGTCAAGTAACTTACTCAAAATATTGAAAAACACAGAATGAATCCTAATGACTTGTGATAATTGTCTCATTTTTCTTCTATGCTGACTTTCATTGCCACTCCAGAACTAGCTGGTGCTTAATAACATTTGTTGACTATACACTCTGTTTTCTCTATGTAGAAAATATTTTGTTTGTATATGGTTTGTCTCCCTTGTAAATTGGCTGATACAATCTATATTCAGAAGAGAAAATATTGACTCAAAGCTTAAATATGTTCATTTCAAATAGTTTTACTGAATTAGGTGAGACTATTTCATCAACACTATTTCTGAGGTTATTCTCATTCAACTTATCAAAAAATGCTTTAACGTGTACTCTAAATTCTAAATAATGATTTCATTGTTATTTAGCAATTTTGTGAATGCTCATTTATAAAAGTGTTTTCTGAATAAGAAACAGGGTACACATTTTGACTTGGTATTGCTTTTTCAGTAATTCTACTATCTGATACAGGGAATTAATTAATTGTCTCATGACTTTTAACTGATGCTTGTGACAGCATAAACATTATCATGATAAACAATAAAAACAAACAGATAAATACTTTCATAAAAATTTGGAACATAAAATAAATAACTTCCTTATTAAAAAAAAAAAAGAGTTCCAGTGTTCAGTGCAGTGAAGACATGAAGCTTATCCTAAGGTTTAGGGAGGTGGATATTGTAGAAATAAAACACATTCTTGAGGTTAGATAGAACCACTATAGTCATATTTTGGAAAAGACCTAATAGTTTAAATATTAACCAAAATGCTTGAAAGTTATTGAAAGTTATTGCAGAAAGATTTGAAGTTTTTATGAAATAATCTAGAAAGCCTGAGGCATCTTAGCAAAAAGTGCTTCACCAGGAAGATGATTATCATTTTTCTATAAAAATGAGGGTGATATGTTTGTGAAATCAGAAATTATACAATATTAGAAAATACACAAGTTTTGTAGCCAAAAACATCTGAGTATAAATTGTTATGTCACTCACTCAACATATGAACTTAGGAAAATAAATAACTTTTTGCTTCAGATTTCATTTTGTATGTAAAGTTCAACTTCACAGAAACTTTGCAAGGAAGTACAACATAAGTAAATTTCATATAAAGCTTGAGATTGTCTTATTTTCATACAGGAATATAAAAGTATAATAAAGAAGACTTTGATAGGAATCACCTTCTTTCCTGCTACCCATCAATGATTTAAGCATTTAAAGTGAATATACTTTAAATTTGTATAAAAGATTGAAGAAGAACTGAAACATTTCAATTGTAGTTGGGTGGATTTAAGAAAGGATTCTTGTCATTATGTGATTGAAGATTATTTATTTATTTATTTATTGTAAATTCAAACAGTTTACCACTTTTTATTGACATAGTAGACAGGGACCAATACATATTAAATAAAGCTCAATTTCCCAAGGGCGTGACTACAATGAGGTACCTAAAATAAACACCTGAAAATCATCATCTCTATTTCTTACGATCCCAGGAGCGAACACTTGTGGTCACAGCTTCCTATGCAGCTGACCTCTAGGGCAGTGGTTCTCAAACTTCAGTAATTCTATAAGCAACTCAATGCCACGTGAATGGTACTTACATTAGCCAAATGAGCTAGTTCTATCTCCAGCATCAGAATCACCTGGAGGTCTTGCTGGGCCTTGCCCCAGAGTTCCTAATTCAGGAGGTCTGCAGTGAAATCAATGATTTATTTGCATTTTTAGCAAGTTTCCTTGGTGATGTTGATGCTGATGCTGCTGGTCTGGGCATCACACTTTGAGAATCACTGTCTTAGTTTAAGACTAGGGCAGTCTCAGATCCGTTGGATAAACAAACTCTTCTACTTTCTCTTGAATTGTATTTAACTATCAGATTCCATCATCCAGTGCTGATGAGCAACTACAGGGCCTACCGATTAGACCTCTGGAGCTCCCAGGTAGTTATAAAAACGCTTCCTGATCCCTGACTTGGTATTTTTGCATATCCTGTCCCTGAATTAATCACTCCTCTTTGCACTATGTTTATAACTTCTATGGCAGCTTACAACTTAAATTCATTGTTCCCTATCACATAAAATAGGCTCTTATTCACTCAGTCTTCTCAAGCTTCTAGTAATAAACAATTTATTAACTACTATCTTGAATAAATTAAAGTTTTAGCATGAACAAAAAGCATAAGATAATATGGCATTCTGTTTCTATAGAATACATGTGCTCATAAGAAATTAATTCATTTGAAACTATAAAAGTCTAGGAAATGTCTCCTGGTCTTATCAGTGGAAAGAATGACTATTAATTCTTCTTTAAAAGGGTAATTCTATAAGCAACTCAATGCCACGTGAATGGTACTTACATTAGCCAAATGAGCTAGTTCTATCTCCAGAAACGAATCAGTTGTTTTGGGTTCAGGCCTTATTGTGACCACGATGATTTTGGAATTAACGACAGTATAATTTCTGAAACAGAGTAATTATGATTAAATAGAGAAAGGATTGATGAAAAGTATGAATTCCTGCTGCTCAACACACTTTGGGATAATGTTAAATAAATGCATTCTAAGCAAAAACAGACATCATAGTGTTATTCATGGAAAGATACAATCAATTTAGTTGTAAAGAAACTCTATGTGGAGCTAGAAAACTTTGAGAGGGGAAAGCCATTATACCACTTTAAACACAGCAAAGATTTTTGAAAAAAACAGCACTGACAAGCTTCTGATTACTTAAATCTGTTTTACCTACAAGAGTGCTGGATTGTGAATTCAAACCTTTAGGCAATCTTTGAACGAATAGAGTTCATTTATCTCCAGGAGGAAATAGTGGTTTTATTCCCCCACTCACCAGGATATCAAATACTTATCTTGCAAAGTGCTGTCTTGGCATTTTTTGGACCATCCAAATTACATTATGATAAATAATTGGAATGTAGAATCACATGAGAGCATGTAGAGTTTACATATAAATAAATGCTGTCGCTAATTATGGACCATCATTCATTTCAGAAATAGACATTTATAAGCTACAGCTTTATCTCCATGTTCTCAATCTAAAAAACACATTTGCCTTTTGGAATAGCTTACTGAGTGCAGTTCATTCACAAAGAAGGTTATTTTAAATAAAATAATATTTATAATCTATAATAAATTATCCATAAATATAAACATATAAAATTGAACCAACATTTTCTAGCACATATTAGTATTCATATAAAATATGTAAAATGCTGCAGGTCACCTAGTATTTAGAGATTTAAAGATTTTATTGTACTTTTAGCTATTTGCATACTGTATATGTATACTGTGAATATATGTATACATACTAAAAGCTATATATGTGTGTGTGTATTTATATATATATAAATATACACATTATATATAAATTCATTTTTTGATTTGAAATAAATCACCTGCTCTTCCATAGGGTGTGTACTATTCTGGAAAATTCATATCAGATTTCAAAAACAAAATCATTTAACTTTTTTCTCTTCTTTGTTTTTTTTAAACAGTATTGACAGATAAAAAAATTCACCATTTTTAAGTACACAGGATAATGCTTTTGATAACTGTACACTACCATGTAAGTACCACCACAATCAAGACAGACAACCAATCCCTCATCCTAAATAGCCCTCTTGAGATCCTTTGCACTTTATTTCCTCCCATGTTCCCAGGAAACCATGGGCACACTGTTAACTATAGTTTTGCCTTTTGTAAAATTTAAATTAAGCAGAAGCCTAAAGTATGTAGACTTTTGTGTTTCACTTAATTCACTTAGCATAAGGTTTTTGAGATTCACCTATTCTATTTCTTTTTATAGCTGAGTAATATTCCATGGTATGAATACACCATAATTTGTTGATCTTTTAAGTCAACAACTTTTGGGTTACTTCTGGTTTTTAGTCTTTATGGAAAATAGTCAATCATATTTGGCTACCATAAACAATTGCCACACACACTTTCTGTATGGAGACATATTTTCACATCTTGGGTAAATACCTGGGATTGCACTTGCTTAGTCATGTAAAGGAGCGCCTGATTTTAGATTACTGCCATACTGTTTTCTAAAGTGGTTGTACCATCGAAGTCATGAAATGCTAAGATAATGAAACAGTGTTGAATCTTGAATATTTTGTGACAATGTATTCTCTAATGAGATGGCCTTTGGCACAAGATTGCACCAGAAAACAAAAAAAAAAAACCAAAAACTGGACTTGGGGAATTTACTATATTGAGTAGCAGAGGAACTTAATACATATTTTGAGTGGGATAGCATTTTTAATGCATTTCTCATATATTATGTAAGTCAAATAACAAATTATTAAACACTCAATTAACTATCCATATTAATGGTAAATAGTAAAAAAAAAGTGAAAGAGAGATCTATTTTGTTTTTCCTTTGGAGGAAACTGGTTGCCAACACAGAGAGAGGACTGATGAACTTTCCTTTGTTTCATTTAATATTACATGAGTTCATTGAAAGCTAGGTACATTGAAAAGGTTACAAAACTAAGTCCTAAATGCCAAACTCCCTTTGCCAAATTACTCTCTCCTGTTTCTCTGTGAGTAAAAATGTTCAGAGAATCAAGTGAGAATAGGGGAATTAATAAAGTTGAGGCGCAATTCTGGGTGGTTGTTCATATTAACAGAGTTGACAGGCATCCCAGAGAATGGCAAGTTGTTATACAGTGGGGAGATTGGGGAAAAGTCCACTTGTCACCACCAAATAAATTATGGAAGTTTCTCCCAGAGCATAACCAGTCCTGAACAAACAGCTTGTAAATTCCTTTTTCAGATTAGCCTGAATATGTTTAAATTCTGGTTGGGTTACCCCCGACCCCCCCCAAAACATTGATGCTCCACTCAAATTCCATCTGCCTTTATTACTCTGGTTCTGTTTATAATCCTACCATGCAATTTTTAATAAAACCCAATTACTGATAATGTTAATTAACATTAGATAATTTCTATTCTAGAAAGGTATCTGGATTATTTTAAAGTAGCATGTGTGGATAAATTCCTGGAAAACTTAGATATGGGGTATTCTACACAGGAAAGTGCAATTTTGTTAAGATATTTATGAAATTCTTCTGTGTGTTGGGAAATGTGGAAACTTTGACCTTGAATTAATGGGCTGTGAAGGCACCTAAGATAAGCAGCCTTCTGTAGGATATGTTACACTGTGTCAGGTTCAACAGATACTCTAACTGGCCTGGTAGAGAAGGAGTCAGCATTATAGCTTCTGCTAAGTGTGTGTGTGTGGGGGGGGTGTAGCGTATTTAGAAAGGATGTATGTCAATTTATTTATGCCTATGGATGTGCTTATCCCATTTATGTGAGTAGCCCACATCTTGTTACTTGCACCTGCCTCTACCACAGTATCCATCAATTCTATGCATGTCTTCTTCTACAAGATTATAAGCTCAATGAGAGCAAGATTTGTATATATCACTTATATATCCTCACTTGCACATTTTGATACTTAAAATATGTTTAAATGTTTTGTTGAATAAATACATACTAAACAAAATAACAAAATTGTACTAAGTTGATTTAAAATGCAATGCCAGTATCATAGTATTAAAATGCTTAATAAAGGAAAAATGAGCAAATTTACATGATGCATTGGCTCCCTTTAAAAAAAGTGTATAGTGTCCAAAATTATCTTTAATGTATTCCATCAATTTATTCTACTTTGCATAAGTGAGTAGCTGGCTCCTGACAGCCACGTCAGGTTTTGTGATCTACTAATGCTTCCTGGCTGGGTGTACATTTGCATTCACTGCTAGGAAAGCAGATCTTACAGCCAAATGGATTTCATAACTAAAGTAATAAAGTTCTTCTCTGTCCTTGAGATTCATGTTAGTTGGTATACAAAACATTTAAAAATGTAGAGTTAATCATTTGAAAGAGACTCAACTCATTCGTCAAAATTTTTGCAGTTTTAAGATGTTTAAAGCACATGAACCATACCTTAAAGAGAGGAAAATAGTGATAAAAGGTGCACTCCTGCTGTCTAGAAGATACTCACTTTGGATATAAGGGTATACATAGGCTAGAAGCGAAAGGATAGAAAATATATTCCACACGAAGGGTCACCAAAAGAGAGTGAGGTTGGTTGTACTTATATCAAACAAAATAGACTTTAAATCAAAAACTGTTGTGAGAGATAAAAAAGACATAATATAAAGATAAAAGGAAAAATTTACCTGGAAGATGTAACTTATAAATATATGTGCACCTAACAACTGAGCACTCAAACACATGAATCAAACATGGATGGAACTGAAGGGAGAAATAAATAGTAACTCAATAATAGGAGATTTTAATACACCATTTTATTAATGGATCAATTAGACAGAAAATTAATCAGAAAACAGAGCACATGAACAACATTATAGACCAATTGGACCTAACAGATGTATACAGAGCATGCCATACAATAGCAGAACACACATTTTTCTCAAGCACACACTGAATGTTCTTCAAATAGATCACATGCTAGACTGTGTTAAGACAAAACACGTCTTAACAAACTCAAAAAAATTGAAATCCTACCAAGTATCTTTTCTGACTACTGTGGAATAAAACTGGAAATCAATAGCCACAGAAAACCTGAAAAACTCAAAATATGTGGTAATTAAAGAATATACTCTTGAACAAGCAGTAAATCAAAGAGAAAATCACAGGAACCATTAGAAAATATCTTGAGACAAGTGAAAATGAAAATGCAACATAACATAACAAATGGGATGCAGCAAAAAAGTAACAAAAGGGAAGTTTAGAGCATTAAACATCTACATTGAAAAAGAGGAAATATATATAAAATCAAAACTCTAACTTTATATCTCAGAGAAATAGAAAAAACAATAAACCCAACATTATCAGAAAGAAGAAAATAATAAAGATGAAAGCTGAAATATACAAAATTAAAAATAGAAAAAAAATTAAAATCAATAAAAACAAGAGTTGGTTTTTTGGAAAAAATCTACAAAATTGACAAAACCTTAGACAGATAGAGCAATGAGAGAGAGAGAAAGAGAGAGAGAGAGAGAGAGAGAGAGAGAGAAGATTCAAATCGCAAAGATAAAGGAGAAGCTATGACACTACTATAAAAATTAACTGTGTCATAAACAGAAAAAACATAGACACATTCTTAGAAACATACAACCTACAAAGACTAAATTATATGGAAATAAAAGTTCTGTATTGACCTACAGCTAGTAAGGAGATTGAATCAGTAATCAAAAACCTCTCTAAAAAGAAAACCCCAGGGAGTCAGAAACCTTCACTAGAGAAATCTATGGAACATTCAAAAAAGAAAAAACCTTCTCAAAACCTTTCAAAAAAATTAAAGAAAGAACACTTCCAAACTCATTTTATTAGGCGAGCATTACCCTGATACCAAAATCGGACAATACTATTAAAAGAAAAACAAATCAATATTCCTGATGACTACTGATGCAAAAATTCTAGACAAAATACTAGCAAACTGAATTCAGCAACACATAAAAAAGATTATACACTATGACCATGTGAGATTTATTTCCGGAATGTATGAGTGGTTCAACATTTGAGAATCAAAGTAATACATCACAATCACATTAACAGAATGAGGATAAAAAATCACACAATTATCTCAACTGATTTTTTAAAAATAGCATTTTTAAAAACTGTGATGCAACTCAACACACTTTTAAGACAAAAGAAATCCAACAAACTAGGAATAGAAGAAAATTACCTCAACATAATACAACACCACATATACAAAACTCACAGCTTATATCATACTTCATATCAAACATTGAAATCTCTCCCTCTAACATCAAGAACAAAAGAAGAATGTCCAGTCTGGCCACTTCTATTCAACATAGTACTGAAAGTCTTAGGTAGAACAATTAAACAAGAAAAAGGAATGAAAGGTATCCAAATGGAAAAGAAAGAAATAGAACTATCTCTGTCCACGGATGACATGATCTTATTTTAGCAAACCCTAAAGATTAAACACACACACACACACACACACACACACACACAGAGTTAGAATTAATAAATTCAACAAAGTTGAAGGTTACAAATAAGTCAACACACACAAACCAGTTGTGTTTCTATTTATTAACAATGAGCGATCCAAAAGGAAATTTTAAAAATAATCGCATTTAAACAGCATCAAAAAGAATAAAATACTTAAAATAAACAAAGAATCATGCAATAGATTTATACATTGAAAACTATAAACATTTCTGAAAAAAATTTTAGAAAGACACAAATAAATGGAAGAACTTCCAGTTTCCATGAATTAAGAGTTAATATTGTTAAAACGTCCACATTACCCAAAGCAATCCTGAGTCAATGCAGTCACTTTCAAAATCCAAATGAACATTTTTGCAGAAATAGAAATGAAATTCTAAAATGTACATGAAATCTTAAATACCCCAAACAGCTGAAACAGTATTGAGAGAGAAAAACAAAACAGTCTCTATTTTCAAAATAAATGAAAAAGCTACAGTAGTAAAAACAACAACAACAACAACAGCAACAAAAGTATGGTGCTAGTGTAAAGACAAACATAAACCAATGGAACAAAAGATAGAGTCCAGAAATAAACCTTCTTGAACATGGCTAAAAAATCTTCCACAAGGTTGCTAAGGCTACACAGTGGAAAAAGGATAGTATCTTTAACAAATGGTGCTGGAAAAATTGGATATTCACATGCCTCCCTCACATTAAAAAAAACTTAAAATGAATTAAAGATTTATACATAAGATTTAAAATCATAAAACTTCTAAAGGAAAACACAGGGAAAAAGAGTCACATTGCTGCAATTGTCATTGACTATTTGGATATGACACCAAAAGCACAGGGAACAAAAGTTAAACTGGACAAACGGGACTACAACAAATTAAAATAAAACAAAGCTTTGTGCTGGAAAGAAAACAATGACTAGAGTAAAAAGGTAAGCTATAGGATGGGAGAAAATATTTTCAAACTATATATCTGATAAGGGTTTAGTATCCAGACTATATAAATGACTTCTACAATTTGACAACAATCACCCAAACCAAATTATCAGATTCAAAAGTGGGCAAAAGACTTGAATAGACACTTCTCCAAAGAAGATATACAATGGCCCACAAGAATATGAAAACATGCTCCACATCACTAACCATCAGGGAAATGCAAATCAAAATTATAATGAGATAACACCTTATCATTAGAATGGCCACTATGAAAAACAAAACAAAACAAAAACACAACATAAGTGTTGATGAGGATGTGAAAAAATTGGAGCCGGTATACAATACTGTCAGGAGTGTAAAATGATGCAAGCTATTTTAAAAAACAGTATGGCAGCTTCTGAAAAAAAATCAAAAATAGAATTATCCTATAATCCAAGAATCCCACTTCTGGATATATGTTCAAAAGAACTGAAAAACAAGATCTCAGAGAGATACCTGCACACTCATTTTCATGAAGTGTTACCCGCAATTGCCAATAGGTGAAAGCAACCTAAATGTCTATCAGTGGAGGAAAGGGCAAAGAAAATACGGTGTATACGTACAACGGAATATTGTTCAGCCTTTAAAAAGAAGGAAATCCTGACATAAGCTACAGCATTGATAAACCTGGAGGATATTTTGCTAATTGATATTAGCCAGTCACAAAAAGGCAAATGATGCATGACTCCACTTATAAGAGGTACTTAAAGCAGTCAGATGCTAACAATCAGAGAGCGGAAAGGCATTTGTCAAGGGCTGGAGGGAGTAGAAAAGAGGAGGTGTCCCTCAGTGGTTATAGCATTTCAATTTTGCAAGATGAAAAAAGGTTCTAAAGACCTGTTATACAACAAACACATATAGATAACACTACTGTACTGTATATTTTAAAATAATGAATATGGTAAATTTTATGGTTTTTTTTTTCTTGGTCACAACAAAAAATGCAGTTCAGTCTTACAGAAAATAACATCATCAATGGAGGGAATGAAAGAACGAATGGTGCACAGAGAGTGTAGCCTGATAAGATACAACAAAAACATGTTAATGGTTTAATGATCATTGTTAAAATTACTGTAGTCTGCTTCAGTTTTTAGATTTACAGTTCATGTAGTTTCAAAGTGAAAGCTTTTATAATTGTTTTAAATGGAGCACCCAACTTAAATAAGATAAAAATAGATTATTTCATACAGTCTAGAAATTTGGGAACTTCATCAAAATCTTTAAGCTAAATAAAATACCTTTGGTTTTAAAACTAAAATCAGCTGACAACTGCTAAAAGATGGGTTGGGCTTATTTTGAGTTTTGAAACTAGTTTGAATTTCAACTCTGTTTGCTAAGAAATATAGAACCCAGAATCACAAAAATGCTAAGTAACCTGGGATTTAAGTTCACTTTTAAAAGTTATGACAAATTAAACCCAGATTTTTGTAAATAATATACTATGGAATAATACAACTCTATTATATACCATTTATTACACCCATTTATTTCTGTGGATAATTTAAATTTTTTAATATTTTCATAATAAGACATTCAAAAAAGATATAGAACCTCACAAGACTATAATATTACATTGCATCATACAAATGGAAAAGCAAGATTCAAAGTTTAGGTCCTAAAACTAAAACATGTGCTCTTGAGAAAGCTGACTGCTTCAGGGTGACTGCCTTCAGACTGCACTGGAGTAAAAGTGATTATGTCTTCCTTTTTCTATTATTTCCAATATTATTTAGTTCAATTTCTTTTCCTATTTGTGTCTAATTTTTATAATATTAGAAATGCAAATGAATTCCACTTCCTAAATATGTAAAAATTTCAGCATCATTTGTCTTTATTAGGTTAGTGCACTTGACAGGAAAGTCGTGATTTTGTGTTATTGAAATCTGTTCTTTTAAAAACTGTTCTAACCACTGTTGGCTTATGAGAACAGTGCAGTTTTCACTCATCTGTATTTTTTCTGGCCTTGTAATACTATGATGGAATTTACATATAATTTTAGTTAGGTATTTTATAATATCTTGAATATTAATAGCTACATAAAATAAAAATTTTTTACAGGACTGCATTTTTCATGTCTTACCAGGAAAACTACACACTGCTCATACACTCAGAAGTATTGTGGTTTTCCCACAAAACTGGAAACTGCATTTATTAAATGAATCAGAGAATGAATTGTTTATAGCCATTTCTTGATTTCTTGGCTTGAGTGTATGCTTGGAAATACTTTTCTTTTTTCTTAGAGATAATTTCCTTAAAATAAATTCTTAGAAGCAGAATTGCTACATCAATGACAATGTACTTTTAAGTATCATTGTATTGCCAACTTGCCCTCCAAAAATGCTATGAAAATAAGTTAAAATTCTCACAGCAGCCTTTGAGCTTTCCAGGCTATGGGTGTTTGTGAACTCCTTGACGTGAGTGGGGTGTGTGAGTTGATCAATGCCTTATCCCCCTCTAAAGACCTTGGGCTGGGCTAGTCAGGCACATAAGTAGTCATGAGGGGATGGGGGTGTGACCAACTCAAGCCTTGGCATTGTCAGTCAGCCCCTGAGACTGCCCACAGCCACTTGCTCCTAGACCTTATGAGATTTTCTGCAAAAGATATAGGTATATTCACAAACTATTGTAGAAGTCCATGGTTTGTATTGCTTAAAAGAATCTATATTAGCAGCAGCAAAGAAGTGAGATTTAGTGAAGGAGCCCTGGTTTTGGCAGACAGATTTGAGTTAAATTAGAACTCAGTTGCCTGCTTGACATATAATCTTGGGCAAATGACAAACAATAAGGATCTTTTCTCTTATCTATAAAATGGGGGTTCTGGATGACACTAAACTTTGAAGGGTCTTACAGCATTAATAGCCTATGGCTCTATACTTTTTATCTGTAAGAAATTATTCTGAAGAAGAAAAGTGAGAGGCTGTGAATAGCTCATATTTAGTTTGGACTTGAGTAGAGTGCATTTCCTTCTGCTGAAGTAACAATTTGAATCTACTTAGCTGTTTAAGGAAAACAGGCAAATAAAAATTGCAGCTTGAAGGACAACTGAATGTATATTAGGGAAAAAGATGAAAGCAAACATCTAAATAAAAGAGTCAACATGTAAAATTATTTATGTCTTTGTATAAAGGAGAATTTCTAAATTATATCTATTTGAAACACTATACCATGTCCCCTTTCATAGCCATTATGAGGGAAATTATGAATACGATTATACCCAAGTATATCATTTCTAGAAACCTAACGGCAAAACTAACATTATTATTTGTATGGGAAAATTACTTCACATATTTCAACAGATACTTAGTCATATCTGGGATATTTAGTAAAATGATCTCCAATAAAAATATTTTATGAAAATTTTAAAACAGTATCTAAATATACTGGAAAATGTACCTATGTTTCATGTTGAATCTTCTGTACACAAACGAAGATATTTCCTTTCCTATTGGGTTTAATTCACACAGTCAAACTTATATAGTAAACTAACAAGATATGTGTATTTTATTTTTCTCTGTTCCTATATTTTCATAGTATGAACACTAAACTTCCATGTACCTTATTTTTTTTAAGTGGTTTATATAGAATATTTAGTCAGATAGAGCAATTAATTATCACAGAAAAAATTCCTTGGCCTTGTATTACTTATTGAGAACGGTTCTAAGAGTTTTGACAGTAGAGGAGATTTAAAGGAATTAATAAAATACCATCAGCAGGGTTGCTGCTCATTACACGTTTGCTGACTGAAAGAATCAGCCTTGTCTGTTAAAGGGCATACTGTTATTTAGCAGTTCTACAACTGGTGACGGTTCATTAGACTTTCTAGAAGAATTTTTTTGAAAGGAGAAAAACAAGCTTGAGAGTACTTATTGGTCACTTTATATTACCGTATAAGATAAAAGAAAATGAGAAGCAAATACCCATATTTCACCTTTCAAAGAATACTAAAACACTTCATCCTGAGAATTCTATTGTCATTATTTATGGTCAATAATCTAAATATGACTATTGTTGTTCTCTGGTCATTTACTGAATTGCTTTATAGACAGAAAGTAAAAATAGGTAAGCATATTTGTAATTCTTATACAGAGGACACTAAGGACTTCAATCTAAAGAATACGCAGAAACTTTCTGCAATAAAAATACAATTTTTGATGTTCAAAAGAACCTTTAAGTTGAATTCCCATATTTTATGTATTAAAAAAGTCAGTGACTTGCCAATGGCCTGCCTGAATTCCTTCATGTCACAGATGGTATTATGTGTCACTCTTCCAGACTACCTTCTTCTATATCCATTAAATCACCCATAATGTGTCTGCTAATCTACCCACAACTATAAGTGACAAACTGCCTCTGTCATGATTTTTTTTAAGCCGAAACACTAATTGAATGCTTCTCTTTCTTTTTACGAAAAGGCTGATATCCTTTGGGAAATTTCCCAAGGAAATTTCAAATTATCTTGATTGCCTAAATTTATGAAGCTTAGAATAACCTGACTTCATTTGTGTAGGTGAATGAGTTCTATGCCATTATACAGAATAAGATCAATCATCATGTAGCTTTGCTGGACATCTAAGAGGGAAACTAATTAATAACTTAAAGACTTTAATGTTGAATATTTTGTTTGCATTCACTGTATATCTCAAAATCAAATGGGGGTGAATGTGGCATATATATGTGTTTCTATTTCAGAGTTGAACTGAAGGCAGACAATTCCTGAGTGGGTGGACAAGTTTACAAAACTCCTGTCATGTTAAATTGAGATTAAACACAAGTCACCTGACTGAAAGTTAGTGTCTAGTCTAGAATTCTTAAAACAATAAGCTTTACATAAATGAACTCTTTGCAGACATAAATGTCTCACTTTTATTATCTGTATACTTTTAACTTGAGCATATCTCTCCTTGAACATCACAGAACATCGTACACAAAAATATAAGTAGTGTAACTGTGGATGCATTGGTTTGTAATGGTACACACCAATGGATTTTAATAAAAGCCAGTGGAAAAGCTGAGAATAAACTTTTTTGGTTTGGAAAAAGTTTTAATAGCAGAGCAAGACTAAACACAAACCTATGCAAATTCAGAGAGCCTAAATTCCATCCAGAGGAGAAGGGAGTTAAACTCCACTTCTCATGTTTGTCTCAATGGTTGAAGGGGAGGTGCGATGCATTGATAGGGACTCAAGGGGACTCTCTACTTGTATTAATAATGTGCTTCACACAGAAAGAGGCTCGGTTCTGTCCAACCAAGATAGGGCACTGCTGCTTCTTTGTGAGACCTTTTTCTGCTGCACTGAACTCTAGTTGTTTTTATTTATTAGGCTTTATCGTGTCCCTTGTATAACTGTACATATCATCCATATTCTCTCTTCCCTAAAAATATAAAGCTTTATTTATGAGGGTATGAAAAAGTATTGCGACTGTGACTGTGTTCAACTAAAATAAAACTTTGTCTCAATCTTCCAAAATGAGGTGGTGTGGAGAAAGCAAGTGATTATTATAAGTGATAACATCATGATCCAAACAGCTGTGAATGATGTTTTCTGTGAGATTGGGTAAGTAGATAAGGCAGTAGAGCAAATAAGTTAATGTTGGTAGAATGCCTGTTTGTAATTATTTTTAATGTCTGTGAGGATAGAAATCAATCCATTTCTTCAAAAAATAGTCCCTCAAATGAACAATGGCATTTTTCTTAAAGTAGTTGTAATTAAAAATTTATTTCAAAGTAAATTGAGATCTTGTGCAAATAAACAAAACATGTTTTCTCAGCCAACATGACACACCTTTAATTTGATGTAATACTGATAAACAGTACCATTAATTACAAATAAAGGGAGAAGACATTAAATTTTATAATGACCCACGCTACTAAGGTATTTTTTCCCCCAGTCTAAAGGCAAGTCATGATTAGTTACAAAAGAATTGCAGGGCTATAACCAGTACCCAAAATTGTTTTTGAAATGCATAAGATGCTAATAACTTGCTCACTAAATTGATATTTTCTATTTCATTTAAGAAAAAGTCTTTCGTATTACCAAAACTTCTTGGACTATTTTCATGAAATGAGTTACAGTCACATTTTGGAATAATTTACAGAGATGGTACATTGTAGCTTACCTCAAAGTGGGCAAAATTAGATCTAAGTTTTTGTATAGGACTGCTCCAAGAACAAATACAGATGATTCATCTAATTCTAGAAAGAATGAAATAAAAAGTATTAGCAAAACAGCAAGAAAAACACTTTGTCTTATAAAACTTTAATATGCTAAATACAAGGGGATTGCAGTACTTGCTGATGCAAAGATGAAGCCGGGTTACCTTTAAAAGTCAAAATCCCCAAAGTAAGAATTAAGACCACAATGTTGCTTTTGAAAATGGCCATTCATTTTAGAGGCTATTGAAGATGACCTTAAAACTTCCTCAAATTCGTTTTTATATACCAAAATAATATCTTCAAACCAAAGCAACTTTTAATTTGAGGCAGAAATAAAAATGACTTTGCATAGAAGTTGTCATGTGTTTCAATACCTAAACTTAAAAGATTAGGCCACAGGATTTGTACTGGGATAAGACCATCAATATTTTTAAGCTCATGTCAACTATTTTTACTTGTACTTTTTTCCACTTTAATAGATAATTTCCTCCAATAATTTCAGAGATTTAAAAACTAAGTGTAAGTTGGCTATATTTTAAAAATTAGTTTGGAATTATGATTACAGACTGTTCCCAAACTATTTAACGTATGAAGATTTATACCTAGTCTCATTAAATGGCCTTATCAAAAATGTTTACTCAAATTCAAATTATTTTGCATATTTACCTTTTGAGGACAGAGGAGTGAAAATGCTTTTTGGAATGACTACCCTATCTTCTGAGTTTCTGGCCCAGTCAACCATCCCCTTCCGTCCTTTCATAGGGAAGTTGATATCTGTTAGAACAGAGGCTGCTGGAAGCTTCTGGATGCTAGCCACTATGAATAAAAAAATAATGATGTCAATTAATCTTGTTTTACTTCATAGTATAATCAAAAATGATCAAAGTAAACCTTGTAGAATATTCAAGATAAAATTTCAATTCGATATAATATTGATCAGAGTAACAAAATAATTTATTTCTTCTTATTAGACACTGTGTTTCATTAAGTTTGCTGATTCTTCCACTTATTAGTCTAGGTTTTTGCTGCTTTCAGCAAGAATCCTACAAAGATGGTTACTGATGGGGTAGATTTTCTGAGAGTACTGGCAGGTGCTATGCTGGTTGTTCTTGGTGGGTCTCCATTCCAATTGTTAGAAGTTCATATCATAATTTTATTAAATATTTTTATTAACATATTTGACTTATAGGCTGAAATTTGCATCTAAATCTGAATTTTGTCTTGAGATATAAATTTTCTGCATTTTCATTTGAACCTTATTTTGCGAACAAATTTTTTTATGAATTAGAGTAGGTACCCTGTAAAATGAAGAAGAAAGTCATTGTTTCTGGAAGAAAGAACTGTCAGAATGAAAATAATAAAGTGCCAAAAATGTCATAATTACAGAAGCAAATTTATATGCAGAAGTATTTATCAAGTAGATTAATAATAGCAAACAATTCTTAAAACTTCTTCCTAA
>CAUYQG010056276.1:0-78055 GCA_963574415.1 Tarsius wallacei | reverse complement strand
TGTTTCCTGTAAGTCACTTTCCTTTTTTTTGGCCCTAAAACTTCCTTCCACCATGTGACTGCGATGGAGTTTCAATGAGACTTCTCCGGTTGGGGAGGCTGCCTGATTCACAAATCATTCTTTGTTCAATTAAACTCTGTTAAATTTGTTATTTTACCAGTATGGAAGTGGGATTCAAGGTAGCTTCTAGAAACCTTCAGGAATATTGAGTGAGCAAGCACAGTACCCACTGAATCCATTATGTCCACTTCTCTCTTGCAGCAACTGAGGATCATGGATAAGTTCTCTCCCAGATTCTGAAGCTTCACAGATTTGTGTTTCGATCTATTTGAATCTATAGGAGCAAATTTTTTTTATTCGAATTGGTTCTGAAAGTTGCCACAAAAAGTGGACTTGGTTCAGGGTCAGAATGACTCTCATGTGTAACTGGCTGGGAGCCAATTAGAGGCTTCAGATGTCAGATTAGGTCAGACAGAAACTGGCAATACTATGGAAAATGCGAATTCTAACTTTAAAGGATTTACTGGAATGTTTCATAATTCAGCCCCTTTGCTTCTTTTTCTTACATGCTTAGATAGAAAAAACAATGGCTACTTTGATCAAGGGACTCTGGAAGCCAAAACGAAGATTCAATGTAAAAATGAGATCCTTATTTTCTGAAAAACTGAGTACACCATTTTCTAGTTATGCCTACATTTACATGTATATTAAGCCCAAGAAGAAGCAAACACAGAAATGGTAAAATCTTACTCAAGGTAATTTAAAATAACAGTGAAACAGTTCAGATAAACAACACTGTACTTTCAGTGCATTCAAAAATGAGGACTCCTGAATTAGTCTCATCCAGGCATACCTACTGATGTGCAGAAACTACTAAAAATATCTTGATATTTTTATTCCCTCTTTTAAAGGATTCTTTATAAAAGGCAAGTAATAAACATAAGCAATTAATTGATAATAAAAATCAAATTTTCTAACTTTTTGGTTTAGTTAGTATCTTTCTTCAAAAGTGAAAAGAAATCTGTTATTTATAAAGTTTATAAAATGTAGGTCATCAGGTAAAGTAGGATTGCCTTTTTTATTCTTTCAGAGCTGTGCTTGCTGAGTCCATGTATAGACAATTACTTTTTTTGCTCTATTTCTTAATGAGCTATACCCTTAACTCAGTCATTTAGCAAGAAACTATAGCTAAGTTAAAATGATCAACTATTAAACTAAATTACCCCCATAATACATCTTTCTGACATGTAACTGACTATCTTAAAACCCTTGTTTAAAACAAATTTACAACCATAATTTTTGTTTTCATTTGCAAAAGAGTCTGAGAGGGAGAACTACCAAAAAACTCTGACCATTGACTTAAATTTACATAACAATTCTTTGTTAAGGAATACCTTTGTTTAAGATTTTTTTTTTTCCTGGCCAGCTTAACTGGGCCTTTACTACAACCTTTTTCAATCCTTTGAACAAAGGATGGTACAATGTTTAGGCCTAAAGTCTCAGCTGTGAGCTTTTGAAATATAAACGTTCTACTTTGTTTCATCTAAGAGTCATTCCTTTAGAAATGCAAATTTACGTTGCTTTGCTGACAATTACTTAGACAATAAAATATGTACTTGTAAGACTGATAGTCTGGGGAAAAGAGAAACTATCTGAAATCCTACAAATTAGAATTCTTTACAAAAGCTATAAGATCATTTTTTGTCTATGTGACTGTTTGTACGTCTATATGTATTATTGAGGCAGAGGCCCCTCTGCAAAAGCAAAAATGTAAAGGCAGAAATCAGGAAAAAAGAAAAATAAGTTACTGCTTGTTTTATATAAGTTACTTCTCATTTTCTTGTATTACCTAAGTTACTTCATGGTTCTTTGTGCTACTCTTTTCCGGGCTTTTCACTTGGATGGGCTACCTGTTTAAACTTCTGGCAGAATTCAGTCAGGATAGTAATTTTGTAAGCCAATCAGCAAATAGGACTTGCAAATGAAATAATTTTGTAAAATCTATCAGTGTGTAACAAGTAATGCTAACTGCTACCTCGAGTTTCAAAAATATCCAGTCAAATGGATAATGCTAAACTGCTGTCTTGTATGGGAGACAATGAAACTAACATGTATGTAAGATAATGACTCTCTGTGTTGAGGTTCAGCCTCTGGACCCCAATCCGCAGAAATGATGCGGGATGAATAAATGCTGCTTCCTGGCAAAAAACCTCAGTGTCCCATCTCTCTGTGGAATATTTCCACTGCATGATCTGTATGTGGTAATATTTTGTAAATAAAGGTAGTTTTTAAATTGTTGGCAAAATAAAATAGGAATGGCTTAAAAAATTGCCAGCTGAATATAATTGAGACATTTTTACCTGTGTCTACTGGTCAGAAAGTTTCAAACTGTTTCTAGCATGTGTTTTAAGGACATAAAACTAGGGCTTCTGTAATATTTTTGATAATTGCTTGATTTGCCTGCTAGCTTATGTTTTTGGTTTTGAACCTCCGGATTCTGAAATCTAGACTCGTGGTCATGCTGAAGCCTGGGGACATGTCCTCAGTGTGCAGGCCACCAGATGCAAGGAAGAGTCAAGATCAATATGGCCCCTTTCTTCCTGGCCTGCCTTTTCCTCTTCGCCCACACTGGGAGAGATTAGATCTTTCAGGAATTGAGTTCACAGTTTGGTCTACTGTCCTGAACTATATATCTTGTATGTACATCAGGACCTAAATAAGCCCTGCCTTCATAACCATCTTGGTTGCCATGTGGCTACATGAGAGCTAGGTTGACTGGGAAAGACATTAGGGAGTACCTGTGTCATCGCTTTAAAATTATTTTCAGTAATTTAAAATCTTAAATTTATGCTATATTATAAACTAGATAATCATAAAATGTCTATGACATTTGCAAGTAACTAAACTACTTAGAAAACAGGATGAACACTAATTAGTAAAAATAATAAATATAGTTATTTTATTGTAGTGATATTTGGCTTATAGTTGAATTTTGGACATTGAGGGACTTATGACCAAAAAATTAAAATTTTATATCTTATATTTTTCTAACATGTGAAGCAGTCAGTGACATGAATTGCAGGTTCACTGATACATGTTGTGCAATAGTAATTTATTTGATGTCTTTCACCTGGTATTTTTCTATTTGAGCAGACAATGCAGTCTCATTTTCTTCCTCCCATGTTAATAATATGTAATAATATGTAATTAAAAATTACATATTCTTAAACATAAGTTTAAGTTTATATACATTGGCATCTTAATTTTATATGGCTTAGAAAAGTTATATATATATAGTTAATTAACAAATAACAATACACAAAAATTGAGAAAACATACCTTTCTTAAAAATTATGAAATGGTTTTCGTCTACAAGTACTGAAAAAAAGTACAAAATTACTTACTTTCTAGGTTTTCATTAAAAATAAGGATTCCTAAAAGCTAATATAGTAGTTAACATATGTAATTAAAGCTACTACATATAAAAAAATTCTATTTACAAAATATATAAAAAAGACAAATTATGTTTTTGGTAAAGAAATTTGCATGAAAATGTGTGATTGCTGGAAAAAAAATTGTTTTAACAGATATTTAAATATTTCTTCAAGTTAAATAAAAAGGCATAAATGGAATTAAATATAGAAAGTTGATAAATAGAATAAATATTATGCAAGAGATTATAAAAGACAGGATATTTTGTGTGATCAAAAGATAAGTGAGATAAATATATTTGTTTATATGATTTTATTAAAATCAGTTTTAGTATTGATAATATGCTAATGTAAAAGTAAAAATTCATTTTTTCTCTTGAATAAAAATTTTCATGTAGTACTAATAAGAGATAGTAAAAGATTTTTGTTCACCTTTGAGTAAACTACAAATATAGAAATGACAAGAGAGAAGGAGAGACAGATCTGTCTTATGCTGTCTTTCTTGATTTTATTAATTGTTTGGAAAACTGAGTCTCCTCTCTCTCAAAGAATAAATATTTTTGCTTCTTAAAACCTTTTAATTATTACTGTGGCCAAATGAATATTATTATACAAGGACCTTTGATTCTACTTTGATTGTTTTCAAATTTTATAAGAATTGATTTTTTACATCCTTTGAGAAATACTTATATGAACATATTATAAAATATATTCCAAAATTGTATGATTTTTGTAAAATTTTGATATATATATATTGACATATGCTATCAGTAACAATTATGGCTATTATGTTTCCTTAACTGATAGTGATATATAGTTATTTGGCCACAGATATAAAGAAGGTTGAGATACAATGTGGTATATAATGCTTTGAATACTTTACTGGATTATCTTTTTTTTTTTTTTTTTTTTGAGTTGGAGTCTCTGTCACCCATAATATAGTAATTTTGGTCTCTAAATGTGATTTCTATGTGTCTTTATTTTTTTCATGTATTTTTAAAGCTTTTGCATCTATTATACATATAATTTTAAAAATTGCTTCTCGTAGGTTAAGAAAAAATTTACATTGCACAATAATCATTTATTCTTAAGATTTTAAAGCATTTGGTTATGAAGTGAGCTTGTTTTCCAAAGGCTTATTTTTTGAAAGTTACTACATTTCTTTTTTCAATTTAGTTAAATTTTATATGTCTGTTTTACTCACTTTGAATTATTTCCATTTTTCAGGAAAATCTAACAGCGTGAAACTTTCACACAGAGCAACCTATCTCATACAATTAATGTAGAACAACCTATCTCTTACAATTTTAATTTTATATTTATTGATTTATTTTATTATCTAGATTCTGATGGAGGATTTTTGTTTTCTTGTTCATAATTTGACTAAAAAGTTCTACAGCAAGCTTCTGAGCATTTTGAGAACCAAATCTGGATTTGCATCAAATTAACTGCTTTTCTCTTTTTTAAAGGATAATGTCACTACTTTTATATTTATTATTTTTACTGATTAGTGTTCATCTTGTTTTCTAAAAAATTTAATTGAACACTTTATCTATTTTAAATATTACCTTTTTATTCATACAAGTGTTTAAAACTATATTTCTATTTTGCATAAATACAGAGGATCACAAATATTCCAAAGGGTTCACTATTTTTAATTTTTAAAGCTTGGGCATTGTACAGCCAACTTTCCATATCTGTAGGTTCTGCCCCTGAAGAGCCAACCAACCACAGATCAAAAATATTTGAAAAAAAGAGAAAAAGAACAGCACAAAAATAATAATACAACAATAAATATTATGTAAACAAACCACTACAGTAAATCTATTGTTAGGATGCAAAATATATCTCAGGGGAACCTCCAAATGTGAAGTCAATCTGCTGGTATGGGGTTGAGCAATCTGGTGCCATGTAAAAGATTGCAAAGAATTGCACAGACGTTAGATTGGAAAATATAGTTTATTTAGAAAATAAATTAGACAGGGGGGTGGATACTCACCTCCCCAAAGTAGGGGAGAGGACCAAAGTCAGGAAAAACGATGGTCATAGCTTAAAGAGCCATATGAACACACCAGAGTTTAACAAAGCAATGGCCAGAAAGTAAATGAGAGACAAAAAGAGAGACAGAGAGAACGGAGATTCAACTCTCCAAGGTAGGAAAGGGGTCCAAAGCTTAGGAAATGTGGCCATGGACTTAACTCAAACAGTACTTGGCCACACAAGGGTCTAGTAAAGCAATGGCAACTACCTTCTTGAGGTCAAATGCTTTCAAACATTTCCCTTTGATGGCAGCAGGTCGTTCTGATGGTTGGGTGGTGGTCTGCTCCATGTCATCACGAAGGGCAGGAAAGCAACAGTACTGATGTCAGATGAGGGACCAGCGGGATTATGAATGGGTTACTTATAAAATTCCTGTCATCATGATGATGTCATGTCCTGTCTGTGTCATGAAGGGCTGATAAGGTTAACTTGCTGGGGAGTGGGTTGCAAAGCAATTATCAATAGCTACCTCTGAGAAACCAATTATATCCCTGGCTAGTGATTAGAGGGTAAAGTGAAGTGCTATAGAGAAGCATGACAGATCTAGACAATGTTAAAATGGCTGCTCGTTAGGTTGACTCCATGATAGGTTCTTTCAATAATTTATTATTGCATTAGGTAGTATAAATAATCTGATGATTTAAATATGATGATTTAAAGTATATAGGAGGATGTGCATAGGTTATATGCAAATACAATATCATTTTATAAAAAAGATGGGTCTCCAACAGGTTTTGGTATCGGTAGGAGTTCTAGAACCAATCTTCTGCAAATACTGTGACATAAGTGTGTTATAAATTATATTTTCTTCAAGGAAACCAAGCATAGGTAACATAAATGCAAGTTTACTTTCTGCTTGCTACTTACATGGAATTGTTTTGCAGTTACCCTAATATATATAAGTAATAATTTGCACTCTTACTTTTTTTTTTCTCTTTTAATTTTTTTATTTTAAAGGTGTGGGGTACAATTCAGGATTAGGTATACAAATGTTCATTATGCAGGTAACCTTGTTGATGAGGTGTATCCCCCTCCCCTGGCAGTTTCCCTCAACTGTTATTCCCACCCCCCCCACTTACTTATTTTTAACACATGCAAATATTTTGCACATAGTGTTGTGTGAAAAATGTAAACTTGAAAGACAAAAATGGAAAATAAAATTGTATTCAATTAAGTCATTTGTGCATATTAATATTAAGAATCTAAGCTTGCATTCAAGTAGTTATGAAAGACAACAGATGATTTATTTTCATGAAATGAAAAGAAGTCTGCTAACGTGACCAAGAGCACATACTAGGAAGCAGACATGACCAAAAGTTCATTAGAAAGGGAGATGTGATGACAGTCACATCATCTTAAGAAAAATATAACTTAAAAATAAAGAAGTTGAAGCCCTCCAATCAAATAACAACAGGTACTTATTTTAACCTTATGTGGACCAAAACCCCTTAGGAGACATCTCAGAGAGATTAAAACCCCACAGTTCTAGGCTAATGAAAAACTGGGGGAGGGACTTGTGTCCTAGAGGATAAATTGCTTGTTGTAATTGCTTTAGTTGTGCCTGCCCACCAGACACCTGATCTTGCAAGACAGTCATTAAACTCTCACTTTTGCTGCACTCCACATCTCTATGTCCATCCTTTAATTTTGGACGGGTGAGTTTTATTCTCACAGTAATTATTTTACAAATTAAGAAAACCAACTATTTTTCCTTTTTGCAGTATAGCCATACATATTATAAGTCTTAAATCTACATTCAGTGTAATTCTTAGCATTAATTTACTGTGGAACTAAACAGAACTTATCTACACATTCATTTCTCAAATCTCTGGTACAAATACTTACTTACTCATTGGTCATTTTTATTAACTTTTTAAAGCACAGTCAACTTTCTGAGATATTTTATCAACATCACTTTGTTTTCCTAGTAGGAAAGGTCAGACAGAGCCCATTTACAACAATAAAAAAATCATGAACACAGGGGAAGCAAATCACATACCTGAGTATGAATGGTCAAAGAGAATTTTTGCCAAATTATTCTTATGCCCTTTAGATTTCACCATTTTTAATTCTTCAGCATTTGTAAGCTCCTTTATAGCAGATGCATTAATATTTTGTTTTAGTCAAACTAGTGGGAATACTAAGTGAGTCATGTTGAAAGTAGCTGGCCAAAAGCCTACTCTCTTTAGTTTATCCATTTTGCCCTTCTTTGCATTTCAATGGTCCATTTCTCATTTTCCCCTGTGTCAAGCAATGCTGATCCAAGCACAATGCTTCTTTTGAATTAATAGGAGATGAACAGTGAGGTCAGGTTTATCAAACCTGGAAGGAGAGAATTTAGCTCACCAGGCAGAGGGACAATCTGAAGTAAAAAGACAAAAATAAAATGACATTATACCAGACACATTGCTTCATCTTCTTTTTTCTAATAAAAAAAAAGAAAAATTTTCCAATTTTAAATCTTGATTTGGTTCATTTTCATTTTTTTAACAACTTAAATTAATTGAGCATATGCAAAGATAAAATATTTTTTCTATTTATAAATAAACTCTTGGGTAATCCACAGGTAATAAAAAAAAATCCCTGATATGTAAACATTCATATATGAAAGCACATGCTGAGAAAAAGAACATTCTTGCTATATTGTTTTAAAGCAGCATTGTTCAGTAAATACATAACGTGAGACACCTGTAATTATAATTTTTCAAAAAGCCACATTAAGAATAACTTTAAAGTAACAGATGAAGCCAGGCTCGGTGGCTCAACCTGTAATCCTGCGCTTTGGGAGGTTGAGGTGAGTGGATTGCCTGAGCCCGCGGGTTCGAGACCCGCCTGGGCAACTTGGCGAGACCTCATCTCTACAATAAATCAAAAAATTAGCTGGGCATGGTAGCACGTGCCTGTAGTTCCAGCTACTTGGGAGGCTGAGGCGGAAGGATGGCTGGAGCCCAGCAGGTCGAGGCTGCGGTGGCTGGGAGCGGCCACTGCACTCCAGTCTGGGAGACAGAGTGAGACTCCAACAACAACAACAACAAAAAGAACAGATAAAGTGAGTTTCATTAATTTAATTAATCTAAAATATTCAAAATATTATTTCAAATGTAATAATTACAAACTTATTAATGGGATATCTTTTTTATAAAGCCTTCAATATTGGTTATGCCCTTTTTACTTGATGACATAATTAATGTGCTCAATAATTGTACATAGAAAGGACTACAGTATTAGACAGTACAGATTGAAATAATGAGACCATCAATGACAACTGAAAAAATCTTTCAGATGTTCTTTTGGATGTAACCATCATTGATTCAATCATTTAGTGTACCTTAGTGACTGCAATGTCATATAATTGACACAATCACAAATATATTGATCATGTACCACTCAGATAATGCGATAATGTCTTTATTTTCATTTATTCTTTCATGTTTTATTTTAGAAAAACACAAAAACAAACACAAAACATTGTACTGATGATTGAGAGTGTTCATGTTTCCCATTTTTATTTCTAGTCAGCTCATTTCTTTAAAGAATGTACTTGTTTGGGAACAAAATTTATTCAAAAGTCTTTGATTCATTAGCTGATTAACTTCATCATCAAGTTTAACCAGGATTTATACAAATTATTTTCAATATCTGAACCTCAAAAAGATTACTTGTAATAATTATAAAGTCATAATTATAACAACAGCTTCATAGATAATCTATGTGTCACAGGCAGAATCTTAACTCTCCCCTCTCTAATATAACATGCTCTGATCCCTGAATCCTGTAAATATGAGGCATCACTTTCTGTTATTATATTATGCTATGCTGCATAGCTGACTTCAAAATAAAAGATTATCCTATGGCCTGATGTAATCATTTGAAAATTTAAAAGCAGAGATATTTCTCTTGTTGCTACTAAAGAAATCAGAGAGATTCAAAGCAAGAAAAGAATTCAATGAGCTTTTGTTGCTTATTTGAAGATGGAGGGATCACTTACGAAAGAATGGCATGTGGTCTTAGGGTGCTTCAGGAGATACCAGGCTAATAGCTATTAAGGAATTCACAGATTCAATGACTGCAAGAAACTGAATTTTCTCAACAACCTGAACAACCTTGGAGGCAGATTCTTCCCCAAAGCCTCTAAATAGTAACCCTGTAGGTTAACACTTTGACTTTGTTCTTGTGAGACCCTGAACAGATAATCTAATAAAAGACATGCCAGATTTGTGATTTACAGAAGTAAAATTTAAAAAAAAATAATGGTATTATTTTAAGACATTAAATTGATGGTAGTTTGTTACAGCAGCCGTAGAAACAAATATACTATGTAGAAATATTTTTCTGGGTTTAAAATATTTTCTAAGTTTTATATCTTATAATTAAAGAGGGGAGGTGGGATTGACAGTTGAGGGAAACTGTTAGGGAAGGGAGGGGCATACCTCATCAATAAGGGTACATGCATAATCAACATTTGTATACCTAACCCTGAATTGTACCCTACATCTTTATAATTAAAAAACTAAAAACTAAAAAAAAAAAAAAGTAAATTCTAAATATGTTTCTTAGAGCTGATCTGAAGAAATACAGTTGAGGCAGCTGTGTAAGAATCTACTAAGATACTTCTAATTATACATATTTCTATACATGTTTTCTTTGCCCAATCTGATTTAATAAATATGAGCAGATACAGTATTATTTTAAATTGCCCAGGTAAATTTTTAATGTTGCTCAGTTGGGGAAACTGCTCTGCATTGTTGCAGTTATACAATATCATTACTGTTATTGCAATAGATCATCGAGAAATGCAGAACAGGAAATTAAATGCTTTATACTTATTTGTTTTCACTGGGCCTTACTATTTTGCATGATTATAATTAAGTTTCTCACTTTAGCAACTATAGCCTAAACCATTGACCAATTCAATAGATACAGCTCTTTTAGTACTTCTAAAAATCGAAATATATTTACCTGAATAAATCAAGTATTTTATGTATCCCTTTTTATCAAAAGGCTGAAGAGTCAGTAAAATTCAATAAGACAAGTCATCATCTTTTTAAAATGAACTTAATCTAAAATGCATTTCTATAGTGCTATTGCCAGGTTTGACTTGTGAGACTAATAAGCAAACAAGTAAAAAGGTTAAGGAAAACCTTTAAAAATGTAATCTTCAGCATAATACATACAATCAATTCAAAAAGGTCATTTTGGTTCTACAAATGAAAGATTGACTTCATTTTGGAGAATTACTTTTTCCCCAAATTTAATTGTGGCATTGCTCCCTTTACCAGTGAGAAGAATGCAGAGGATGATATAGACGAGTAATGGGAATCCAAATTTATACAGCCCTCTGTCCCATTGATGGGTACATGTGAAATACATCTGTTTCTCTATACAATTTGGAAATATGTAACAATTCTTCAGCTTTTGTTTTGTTTCTTTGATCTCTGCTGTACCTCTAATGGATTTGCCTACTTTAATTCTACTTTTTCTTTTATTCTATATTTCTGTTATCAAAAAAATAAGAATGAATTTTATATAAGACAACTCCTTCTTCCTCTGATGAGCATGATACTCTACAGTTAATGCAGAAAATATTAGATGAGGACAAGATCATTAGAGTACCCTGCAATCCCAATATTTTCACCCTACACGTTGACATAGATCTCTTTATTGTACTAGGCATTCTATTAATAAAACTTTCCTATTAGTTCTCTATTTTATTTATTTATTTTTCTGAAGTACTGGGGGTACCCCCAAAGAGACAGAATGTTTATAAAAAATTGATTATTTATTCTTACATGTTTGAACATCAGTCACCTTCAAAGTATTCTTTGTTTCATGCAATATACCCATCGAGATGCCATTATTTGTTTCACCTCTACCACATCGACAAAACATTTCCCACTGAGGACTTTTATCATCCAGGGGAACCAAACAAAAAAACAAGCAAACAAAAAATGTTGCTCAGGGTGAAATCAGGTGAATAGGGAAGGTGGAGCATGGAGATCATGCTGTTTTTGGTCAAAAACTCCTGAACACTCACTGTAGTGTGGGCAGGTACATTGTCATGGTGGAAGAGACAGTCACTTTTTTACCACAAGTCTGGACATTTCTTTGGTAAATTGTGGCACACAACCTTATCAAAACTTTCAGAAAAAAACTTTGGTTGACTGTTTCATTGGGAATAACAAATTCTGAGTGTATTACAAGGGGACAACCCTCAAAAAGATAATTCCCTTTTTTTTTCTTTTTTCTTTTTCTTTTTTTATTGAGGAGACTGCCTTTGTATGCCTCCAGGTTTGTATAGTTTTTTTTTTTTTTAATTCTTTTCTTTCTTTCTTTCTTTCTTTGTTAGTGAGAGATTGGAGTTCTTTGGATTTTAGTTTTATAAAAAGTACCATTCTTCAAGATATTCTGGTTAATTTTATTCTTTTATAAAGTTCTTCAAAGTAACCTTCTTTCAACAGTTTAAATACTGATCTGACTCATATTAAACACTTTGTGCTTTGGTCACATTCTTTTTGAAAGCTTTCATATTATATATTTTTCTCGTGGCTCATTTTATTTATAATACTCTATATTTGACTAGTGAACTAGACTTTCACTTAAAAGGAAGCAAATTCATGAAGCATTCCATATTTTTAAAAAAATGTTTATTGTAGATAATGAAAGAGACATGAATCCACAAGTTTAATTAAGATGTGATTGCCAGGTTATTGAACACTTAATTTAATGCAACGTATTCTTATCTCTCAATTATCATTGAATAAGAGGTGATGCATATAGAAAGTATTTATTGATCGAAAAAAATAAATGTTATGGCTTTCAGCTCTAGTAACAGGCTAACTTTTATATTCATTTATTCTCAATCTCTTGCTACCTTATATAGCCCTTTCATTAGGAAGATTTGAAACTACATCTAATGCAGTACCAAATAGTCAGATTCTAGAATCAAACAAAGGGATTCATATGCTGATCCTGACACTCCTTTGTTGTGTAACTTTTGTCAAGTTATCATTCACTTTTTGAACTTAAGTTTCCTCATTTATAAAATCAGCCTAGGGCCACCCCCTCAGGTCCCCTCCCACTGTGGGAGCTTTTCTGTCCTCTTAATAAATCTCACTTGAAAAAATTAATTAAATAAATAAAATCAGTCTAATATTAGTACCTATGACACAGAAATGTTGTAATACAATAGATGAAAAACTATTATGATGTATTAGTCTGTTTGCATCACTATAAATAAATACCTGATACAATACTTTATAAAGAAAAGAGGTTTATTTGTTTCATGATTCTGCAGTTTGTACAAGAAGCCTGGCACCAGGATCTGCTTCTGGTGAGGGACACAGAAAACTTTTATTCATGGCAGAAAGCAAGGGAATCTGGCATGTCACATGGCAAGAGTGGAAGCAAGAGCCAGAAGAGAAGGTGCCAGGTTGTTTTTAACAATCAGTTCTCCTGTGAATAAAGAGAGCAAGAACTCACTTATAACCACAGGGAGGGAAACAAGCCATTCGTGAGGGATCTGCTCCCATGACCCAAATATCTCCCACTAGGCCCCACTTCCAACACTGGAAATCACATTTCAATATGAGATTTGGAGGAGACAAACATGCACAGTATATTACATGGTAACTTATATGGCAAACACTAAATATGTTAAATGTGTTTACTATGTACTCAGTGAAAATTAGAATTTGTTAGACATTTTTTTCTTTACATATGACATATAGCCTGCATGTTTTTTAGCTTTTTAATGTTTATTAAATACCCTGATTTAAAGTTGAATGTAGGTTATTTATTCTAGTGAATACAATACATACTTCCGGGTTGTGATATGTGAATTTCAAGAAAAGAGTGTTATGATTTTCAATGATTATTATTTTCAGCTCTAATGTGACTTACTGCATTGAAAAAAAGAAACAAAAACAAAAACATTAATACTAAATGTGGCTTGACATTTGAAAGAGCAGTTACAAGTATCTTCAGGTCTTTTATGCAAATGTCACTAGTTCTTTTCATTTTATGCCTTATAGAGCATCATTTGTGCCTCTTCCCTTGTTGTTAATCCCTATCATTTTGCATTAATTGGTTGGCATCCCTTAGGCTTAGAAGACTTTGAACATACTTCAAAGAGTTTATTTTATTGATATGTTTACATAATAAAGCATCATTTAAAATGTCATTAAATAAGAAAAAAAGTATGTTGCTCCCTTTAGAATCTTGGTAAATGTGAATATTTGATAGCTTCTTATTTAAGATTAGTATTTCATGGTACAGCAAATAAGCATCTTTTTGCATAAACTTAATAAGTTTTCAGCTAGTATATATATAATACCTATAAAATCTAATGTGGGTAATGAATAAGGAGATAATAATGGTAATCTCAGGAAATAAAATGAAACATAAACAAAGGTGAACAATATAATGTAGAAACAGGGGCACAGAGCTATACGTTAAAGTTTAAAATTTGAAAATCACGCAAATTAAAGTAAATATATAGGAATATTCACACAAATTCTCTTATATCTGATTTTAATGAATAATGTTGACTTGGAAGATAGGCAAATAGAAGATTGACTAAATGACCTATTATAGTGGAAAATATTATCAATGATCATATACCAATAAAATGGCATAAGTTTTATTAATATAATGAGTTTATGTTTTTATGTTTTAGTAACATAACGAGTCACAAAGATTGGTTAGTTGAAAACTGTACTCGAGATTTGGATGGAGGATTGTCGGGAAGATATCGGTTGAGCCAGTCAGACTATGCAAGTCCTGGTGTGAGTGAGTGAGTATATGGAAAATTTTGTGTACCTGCTGGTGAGTGGGTGGACATGTGAGTGGCTGACTGAGAGAGGGCTAGGGAGCTAGCAGCCAGGGCTATCCTGGTGCAGTGGTTGGTGCTGTAACTGCTGGGCTTGGACACTAGTGATTCCTGGGACACAGAAGTCGAGCACCATTTTTTAAAAAAATCAACAAAACCCTTCCTGGGAAAAAAATGTTGGGAGAGACTGACTAAGTGGGAGCTTGTGAGCAAGTGGCCAGGGCCCTGGTGCAACAACTGGTGCTGTAGCTTCTCTGCTTGGTCCCTGGCTGGCTCTTCCCAGGGCTGAGTGAAGGCTAAGAAGCTAGTGACCAAGGTTCTTCTGGTGCAGCTGCTGGACTCTAGTGATGCAGAAGCCTAATGCCATTTAAAAAAATGTACAAAAGTTTTCCTGTGAAGAAGCGGTGGGGAGAGACTATGCCCCAGGCTCTGCCTCATTACTGCAGCAGGAGAGGCTACTGGCTTCAGGCTTTGCCTCACCACTTCAGCTCCTGGCAGGGCTCTGGCAACAGGGGCTATGGAGGCAGTCCAGAGGCAAAGTCCCACAGAAGAGGACGAAAGAAGCACCCCACCACCATCTTGAAGGTGAGGCAGGAAAGTTCTCTGATTTGCTCACCATGGAATAGCAGACCTGATTTCTGTGACTAGTGGATCAACTACTCAAGCATTGATTGTGACCCAGAGGGACTATCCTGAAACACAACTTTGGAGGAACCTGGTGAGTGTTGAGGCCCAGGTACCCCAACCCCTATGCTGATCCAGTCATAGGACAAAGGGTGGCCAGAAAAGGATGAGGAAGGACTCCAAAGAGATCAGTGGTGAGTCCAAGGTTGACCCAAACCCCCTCCTCCCCAGCAATCCTCTGAACGTCAGACCCACACAGCTGGGCCATGACTGAGAGGGACTGACCCAGGAGAAGCCTGGACGGCAGTCACAATAAGAGAACTCCATTGCAGGATAGACCTGACTGGGGCACCCTCCATGAGTACATACCTGGGGAAGAGACAATCCTGGACCTACTCAATGGAGCAGATCTCCTTGACTATAGTAGAGTGGGAGGGGAGAACAGCAGCCCCACCCACCTCCACTGTCCCTCCTCCTTCTCTGTTCCAGACAATGAGGAGAGAGTGAAAGAGGTGGGGCTCTGCAGGGGAGACCTGATTGGAGGAACAATTACAGAATCTGCCACAAGAGGGAAAGTTTTTTTTTTTTAATTTTTAATTTTTTAAAAAAATTTAAAAGTATTTGCCTGTTTGTTAGTTCATTTATTTTTCAAATATTTTTCCTTTGTGCATGAATGTGTATGTGAGTGTTTGATCTGCATCCCCCCCACATTTTTTCTTTTTGTTTTTCTTCTTTTATTAGTTGTTTTCTGTTCTTGTACGTATGTGAATGATTGACTGTTCATCTTTCAGTTTTGTTGTTGCTGTTGATTTGTTTTTGCTCTTCTTTTCTATTTTTTATTTTCATTTTTTATAGTTTAAGTTGTATGTCAATATATGTGTGAGTGTTTGATCTGAATTTCTTTCTTTTTTTTCCCTGGTATTTCTGTTTTTCTTCTCCATTTGCTTTGTGCTAGGGGTGTGTGTGTGTGTGTGTATGTGTGTGTGTGTGTGTGTGTGTATGTTCAGTATTTTTGGGTTTTTTTATTGTTGCTGATTGTTTTGTTTCACTTTGTTGTTATTTCATTTTGTTTTGGGGTGTGTGTATATGTCTGTGTGTGTGTGTGTTCAATTGTTTTTTGCATTGGTTTCTGCTTTGCAGCATCATATAGAGTGGTGGTGGGAAGTGGGTCTCAGGGAACATATACCACAAAAAGTGAACATTATAATTTGCAAATAGTTTCTGATTCTTAGTGCCCCATCCCCTACTTTATTTGACTTTCAAAAACTACAAGAGACAGCAAAGCTTCCCATCCACCAACATATTTCAAAATAGAACAAATCCAGAGCCCAGATCAGGGAAGAATAGAGGACTGAGCAAACATCAGAAGGGAAAGCCTCTCCCACTGACACTGAAAAGCAGAGCTAAAGAGAAAAACAAGAGATCTGTCACAAGTGAGGAAACACCAAAGGAAGACCACAGGAAATTTCAAGGATACTATAGAGAAAACTCCTGGAAAATCAGACGTTGGTGCACAAACAACTGAAGTCACCAATGACTGGTCCCAGAATATGACAGGGATTAGGGAATGGATGGAAGGAGTGAGTAAGACTAAAGAAAACCAAGATGCCACACTGAAAGAACTTATAACAGAGATTTTGGCATAAAAATTTCATCCAGGAAATAAATAACAAGATGGCAAACATGGAAAGCAGAATTAATCTAGCTGAAGAAAGAATCTCAGAAATCGAAGACCAGAACATGAAATTAACCTGATCTGTAAAAAACATAGAAAGAAGACTCAGAAAGAAAGAACAAAGACTACAAGAGATGGGCAATTATATGAAGAGGCCAAGCCTATGCCTGACTGGTATCTCAGAAAAAGAAAGGGAAATGGAGAATAACTTGAAGCACGTATTCCAAGAGGTAATCCAAGAAAACTTTTCTTATCTCACCAGAGATGTGACCAGCCAAGCACAAGAGATACAGAGAACCCCCCAAGACATCAAATGAGAAGAACAACACTTAGACACATAGTAATTCACCTACATAAAGTAGGCACAAAAGAAAAAATCCTAAAGGCAGCTAGAGAGAGAGGTCAGACTACTACTAGGGAAATCCAATCAGAATAACAGTAGACCTATCAGCAGAAACACTACTAGCAAGAAGGGACTGGAGCCTATATTCAAAGTTCTCAAAGATAAGCAATTTCAACCAAGAATTTCCTATCCAGACAAGCTCAGCTTCATCAGTGATGGAGAATTAAAAGCCTTCCCAGGTATTCAATCCCTAAGAGATTATGCAGCTTTCAGACCAGCTCTACAGGAGACACTTAAAAAGGTATTAAGCACAGAAGAAGAAAAAAAAAATGACCATGCACTCCCCAAGAGAACAGCAGAGCACAGAATCAACAGAGAAATGTAACAAGAAACTTGAAAACACACACATACATCAACCCCAAAGTCAAAAGAAAAACAAGCAAACAAAGACAAACTTTATAAGAACCTCATGACAGGGATAAATGATCACATTTCAATAATCAGCCTGAATGTGAATGGACTAAATGCACCATTGAAAAGACACAGAATGGTGGACTGGATAACAACCCATGACCCAATTGTGTGCTGTATACAGGAGACTCATCTTACTACAAGGGGCACACACAGACTCAAAGTTAAAGGATGGAAAACGAGTTTCCAGGCAAATAGATCAAAAAAGAAGGCAAGAGTTGTAATCTTAATATTAGACAAAACAATCTTTAAGCTATCAAAAATTTTACAAATATGTGAAAGGACACTACATAATGATAAAATTTCAATTCATCAATAAGAAATATCCATTCTAAATATATATGCACCCAACACAGGAGCACCAGAATTTATAAAGCAACTATTTAGTAATCAAAAAAAAAGATATAGACTCTAACACTATTATAGCAGGGTACTTGAATAACAGTCCTAGATAGATTATTGAGGTAAAAAAGACCAAATGGACTTAATAGATACCTACAGATTATTCCACCCAACAACCACAGAATATACATTCTATTCATCACCAGATGGAATGCAATCCAAGATTGATCACATCCATGGCTATAAATCAAGCATAAATAAATTCCATGAGGTTGAAATCTTGCCGTGCACATTCTCAGACCACAGTGAAATGAAAATAAATAACAAGACCAACAAAATTTCTCTAAAGCCCACAAAGACATGGACATTAAACATCATGATGCTGAATAACTATTGGGTCAACATTGAAATTAAAGCATAAATTAAAAGATTCCTAGAAACAAATGAAAATGAAGAAAAATCTTACCTAAATCTCTGAGATGCCATGAAAGCAGTTCTCAGAGGGGAATTTATCTCTACGAGCATACATCAGAAATGGAAAGATTACAAGTTGAGAGCCTAACAAATCACCTAAGGGGCCTGGAAATACAAGACCACCAAAACCCCAACTTTAGCAGAAGAATCCAAATCACAAAAATAAGAGCACAAATATGAGATATAGAAGACAAAAATATCATAGAAAGCATCAACAAAACAAAAAGCTGGTTCTTTGAAAAAATTAACAAGATTGATGGGCCCCTAGCCAGAATGACCAAGAAAAAGAGAGAAAAAGTCCAAATAAACACAATCAGAAATACCAAAGATAAAATGACAACTGACCCGGAAGAAATACAAAAGGATATCAGAAATTACTATGTACACCTGTATGGAAGCAAACTTGATAACCTAAATGAAATGGAGAACTTTCTAAAATTGCACAACCTCTCCACATTGAAACAAGAAGACATTGAGACACTAAATAGACCAATAACAACCCAGGAAATTGACTCTGTCATACAAAAACTACCTGCCAAAAAAAGCCCTGGACCAGATGGTTTACCAGCAGAATTCTACAAAACGTACAAGAAGGAGCTGATATCAATCCTATTGAAAGTATTCCAGGCAATTGAAAAAGAGAGACTTCTCCCCAAACCATTTTATGAAGCATTACACTGATACCCAAACCGGGTAAAGATCCAACAAAAAAAGAGAGAACTACAGGTTAATATCCTTTATGAATATAGATGCAAAAATCCTCAATAAGATTCTAGCAAACTGGATCCAAAAACACATCTCAAAAATCATCCACCATGACCAAGTGCTTTTAATTCCCAGGATGCAGGGCTGGTTCAACATTTGCAAGGCCATAAATATAATTAAATACATCAACAGATGTAAAAACAAGAATCACATGATTTAATCAAAAGGTAGACAAAACTTTTGATAAAATCCAGCATCCCTTCCTGATAAAAACCTTCAAACCCCTGGTATAGAAGAAATATACCTCAAAGTAGTAAGGGCCATTTACTATAAACCCACAGCTAACATATTGCTAAATGGACAAAAACTGGAAACATTTCTCCTGACAACAGGAACAAGACAATGCTACCCACGCGTACCCCTCTTGTTCAACATTGTGTTGGAAGTCTTATCTAGGGCAACTAGACAAGAGAAGGAAATCATGGGTATCCAAATAGAAAAAGAAGAAGTCAAGTTATCCCTCTTTGCTGAAGATATGGTCACCTTGAAAATTCAAGAGAATCTGTTAAAAGCCTGCTTACATGGATAAAGGACTTTGGCAAAGTCTCAGGGCACAAAATAAATGTGCAAAAGACAGTTGCATTCCTATAAACCAACAATGAGCAGTCAGAGACCCAAGTTAAAATCACAATCCCATTCACAGTAGCCACAAAAAAATATGAAATACCTCGACATCTTCCTAACTAGAGAAGTGAAAGACCTTTACAATGAGAAGTACAAAACACTGCTCAAAGGAAATCAAGAAGACACAAACAAATGAAAAAATACCCCATGCTCTTGGATTGGAAGAATCAACATTGTTAAAATGTCTATCCTACCAAAGGCAATCTACAGATTCAATGCAATACCCATTAAGTTACCAATATCATTCTTCTAAGACCCTAACCCTAACCCTAACCCTAACCCTAAACCTAAACCTATTGGGAATATAGCCAGAGGAACTAAAATTATTCTACAAAAAAGTTACTTGCACATGTATGTTTGTTGCAGCCCTATTCACAATAGCAAAAATATGGAACCAACCATGCTGCCCATCAAAGCTGGACTGGATTAAAAAAACGTGGTGGTACATATACACAATGGAATATTACACAGCCATAAAGAAGGACAGATGTATGGATTTTGCAGCAACTTGTATGGATTTAGATTTGATCATACTCAGTGATCTAACAGAGAAACAAAGAACACAGTACCTACCATATGTTCTCACTCATAAGCAGATCTTGAACAATTATAATAATATAAGAAAGGGATTGACAGTAGTAGGAAACTGTCAGGGAGAGAAGTGGGATTGGCAGTTGAGGAAAACTGTTGGCAGAGGGAGGGGCATACCTCCTCAACAAGGGTACCTGCATTATCAATGTTTGTATACATAACGTTGATGTTCCCCACATTTTTATAATAATAATAAAAAATATATATATATATCATATAGATTTTTGCATGTATGCATATGTAATATTTGTATTACATTCTTTATAGAATGCAATAAAAAGCCTTGAAAATAAAAAAAAGAGATTTGGATGGAAATGTAAAATAAAAAGTAAAAAGTATTTCAGAGAAGTCTTTGTTTTATTTTCTTTCTTATTAAAATGTTTTATTTCAAATCAATTTTTTTCAAGTAATAGATAATGAATATTGGTTTTATTGGTTTAGTCTAAAGTTAGTTTATAAAAAAAGAAACCTTTAGGATGTATAAGACATAATACATTTGGTAATATCTGTCTTTGTCTAATCACAATAGCTGCACTGTGCTTATCTCTGAATATTCAAACTATTCTCCCCTGCTTGAACTTCCTGTTTCCACAAATAGTAGTAATGGGCATTTGAAAAATGTATAACACTTTTTGTCTCTAAAAGGGAAAATTAACCTTTATTTAAAAAAGAAAACAAAAACATTGGAATCAGAAAATAAAATTTGACTGTGATTACACATCCAAAATGAAAATAATGTAGAAGTTACTAGATTATTCAGATATGAGAATCAAAATGGTTATGTAAAAAAAAAGTACACATCTTGTAATGTCCTCAGTGTGTTCTATGGGCATTTTATATATTAAGATGAATGGCTAAGTTATCCACAATGCAAAGGGGTCAATTATCGTAAGAAAGAAAAATTAAATAAACAAAAATAAAAGCAGTCAATGATCATTTGTTCTTTTTTATTCTTTTATTAAAAATAATTTCTTGAAGCCTTATAAATTAAAAGTTGTTTGTGAGAATAAGAGTGTGTGTTTAAAGGCTTCAAGAGGTATTTACTTTCTGAATTTGTATTTTTTTATCTGGGAAATTATACCATGTACTTTATTTATTTATTTATTTATTTACTTATTCATTCATTTTAGTTTTTTATTTTAAAGATGTTATTTATCTACTTATTCGTTCGTTTTAGTTTTTTATTTTAAAGATGTGGTGTACAATTCAGGGTTAGGTATACAAATGTTTATTATGTCAGTACATTTGTTATGAGGTGTGCTCCCTTCCCCCATTGGCAGTTTCCCAGTACTTCCAATACAGTCCCCCTACTCACCTGGTAGTTTCCCACTACCACCAATCACTTTCTTATAGCATTATGATAATTGTTCAAGGTCTGCTAATGAGTGAGAACATGTGATGTTCAGTTATTTGTTTCTGTGATAGATCATTCAGTATTATAGACTCTAAGTCCATCCAAGTTATTGCAGAGTTCATAATTTTGTCCTTCTTTACGGTTGTGTAATACTCCATTGCGTATATGTACAACATTTTTTTCTCCAGTCCTCTTTCAATGGGCAGTATGATTGGTACAAAGTTTCTGCTATTGTGAATAATGCTGCAATAAACATTCATGCATAGGTATGTTTTTCATAGAGTGATTTGAGTTCCTACAGGTATATTCCCAGTAGGGAGATTGTGGGGTTGTATGAAAGGTCGATTTTTAGATCTTTTAGAAGTTGCCAAAATGTTTTCCAAAAGGGTTGTACTAGTTTACACCTTCACCAACAGTGTGGAAGTGTTCCCTTTTCCCCCACATCCTCTCCAGCATCTGTTTTTGAGTTATTGATGATGGTCATCCTGACTGGAGTTAGGTGATATGTCAGTGTGGTTTTAATTTGCATTTCTTTGATGACTAGTGAGACTGAGCTATTTTTCATATATTTATTGACTGCTTGTAAGTCTTCTTTTGAGAAGTGTCTCTTCATGCCCACTGTCCACTTTGTAATGGGTTTTTTTTTCCCTTCAGCACATTTGAGTTCCTTGTAGATGCTAGATGTTAAGCCTTAGTCAGATATTCAGTTAGCAAATATTTTTTTCCCATTCTATGGGTTGTCTCTCTGCTCTCTTAATGGTTTCTTTGGCTTTGAAGAAGCTCGCCAGTTTGATGAGGTCCTCCTTATCTATTTTATCTCTTATGGCATGGGCATTTGGGATTTTTGTTGGGAGCCAGCCTTGGAGGTCCACCTGATTGACAGGGTCCTGGTGGGCCAAAGACCCCAGGCCGCAGGGCAAGTCCAGGAAGCTGAGGCCCTCCTGTCTTCTGCCTTTGCTGTTGATATGGCTGAAGAATTCTGTACAGTCATGGAAGAAGAAAATAGCATGTCTATGCAAAGTACTCACAGCTACCAAGGATGTCATTGTTCATTTTTCTATTTCCCACCATGCTGTTTGGACTTTTCTAACATATGCAATGGTTAAACTCTGAAGCACATCAAGAATTCTTTCTTTCACTTGGTTATAAGTTACTAGATATTGCATGAGTAAAAAATGATATAAATATATTCACTCCTTATTTGATTTAGAATTATGTAGTTTAGTGTTTAGACATAAGGTTTTTTAGAAGCACAAGTTTATGGTAAGTTCATTATAAATTCACTATAAGTTCTAACACTTATCTAGGAGTTATATAAGTGATTTATAACCCCGTTTTCACAGATTTAGGATAAAGATTGATCGTTAAGGTTTTTACTTAATTCAATAGTTAAAATTTTAAGTTAACGTATATAAAATAGGTTTTCACTGAATTCATAATATACTAATTAGATACTTTTATGATAAATTAACTAAATACAGAAAGTAAACTTGGGGGCCTAAAAAACATTATTAAAAGCTTCTTTTGAGTTTTCTTTAGGAAAATACACTGCATGATAAGAGAAAAGTAACAAAGACACCTGGGCAAGAAAGGCGATTACAAAGCTTTAAAGGTCATAAAAGCCCCAGAGAAAATTCCTGATACATGAAAAAATGTACGTCTAAAAATTTTCTTAAAACATTTCAAGGACTATAATTTGGGACTTTAGACTAAAACTATCATTCTTGGCTTTAACAATAAGACTCATTGACTAAAAGTAAATAGTGTTCTTGGCTTGTTTGTAGCTTCTAAGACAACTAAATGGTGGTAACTTCTAAAGAATAATGTATGTGGAAAAATTTTCTTTGTCTTGCCCCTTTATGAACGGTATAAAAGCTCTGTGTTAACTAACATTAAATTGGCATTCTGTCCTGAAAACAGGTGTCCAAGTATATCTTTTCATCACCTACTCTATCTCTCCTTCAAAAAACCCCAGACCCGGCAAGAACAGGACTCCTGCAGGTTTTGATCAGGAATTGGTTGTCAGATCCAATTTCCTTAAGAGCATCTCTTGTATTTTCTAAGATTTTTATAGTTTCTGGTTTTATGTTTAGGTCTTTGATCCATTTAGAGTTGATCTTTGGGTATGGTGATAGGTAGGGGTCTTGTTTTAATCTTCTACATGTGGTCAGCCAGTTTTCCCAGCACCATTTACAGAATAAGTTCTCCTCCCCACAGTTGTGGATTGTGAAGTCTTTATTGAAGGTGAATTCATTGAGAAATTGAGGTTTTGCTTCCAGAATCTGTGTCTTGTTCCACTGGTTGATATGCCTGTTCTGGTACCAATACCAAGCTGTTTTGATTACTATAGTGTATAATAAAGTTTAAAATCTGGGAGTGTGACACCTCCATTTTTTTTTCTTCTGAGGATTGTTTTGGCTATTTGTGGTCATTTATGTTTCCATATGAATTCCTGTATTGTCATTTCAAGGTCTGTGAAGAATGTTGCTGGTTATTTAATGGGTATTGTGTTAAATCTGTAGATTGCCTTGGGTAGGATGGACATCTTAACAATGTTGATTCTTCCAATCCATGAGGATGGAATATTTTTCCATTTGTTTGTGTCACCTTTGATTTCTTTGAGTACTGTTTTGTATTTTTCATTGTAAAGTTCTTTCACTTCTCTGGTTAGGAAGATGCCAAGGTAGTTCATCTTTCTTGTGTGTGGCTATTGTGAATGGGATTGTGCTTTTTATTTGGGTTTCTGTTTGTTTGTTGTTGGTGTATAGGAATGCAACTGTCTTTTGTATATCTATTTTATACCCTGAGACTTTGACAAAGTCCTTTGACAGTGCAAGGAGTTTTTTAACCGATTTTCTTGAGTTTTCAAGGTATGGAATCATGCTGTTTGCAAAGAGGAATAACTTGATTTCCTCTTTTTCTATTTGAATATTTCTGATTTCCTTTGCTTGTCTGATTGCTCTAGCAAGGACTTCCCAAACTATGTAGATGGAGGGGGAGGGTAAGAATAGGCATCCTTCTCTTATTCCAGTTTTCAGAGGAGATGGTTCCAATTTCCGTCTGTTTAGCACTTTGTTGGCTGTGAGGTTTTCATAGATGACTCTTACTATTTTGAAATATATTCCATCTATGCCTAGATGTTTGAGGATTTTTTATCAAATGCTTTTTCTACATCTAATGATATAATCATGTGGATTTTGTTTTTACATCTGTTGATGTATTTAATTACATTTATGGTCTTGTGGATGTTGAACCAGCCCAGCATGCCAGGGATGAGGCTTACTTGGTCATCGTGGGTGATTTTTGAGATGTGTTGCTTGATGTGGTTTGTTAGAATCTTGTTGAGAATTTTAGCATTTTGTTCATCAAGGATTTTGGCCTGTAGTTCTCTTACTTTGCTGAACCTTTACCTTATTTGGGTATCAATGTGATGTTAGCTTCATAAAATGATTTGGGGAGAGTTCCCTCTCTGTTGATTGCCTGGAATACTTTTAATAGGTATCAGCTCCTCCTTGTATGTTTTATAGAATTCTGCTGGAATGTCATCTGGTCTGGGGATTTTTTTTTTCTGTAGGTGGTTCTTATGATATAATCAATTTCCTGGGCTGCTATTAGTCTATTTAGGGTCTTGATTTCTTCTTGTTTCAACCTGGGGAGGTTGTGTGATATTAGAAAGTCCTCTACTTTATTTAGGTTTTCAAGTTTGTTTACATACAAGTGTACATAGTAATATCTGATAAACTTTTGTATTTCCTCAGGATCAGTTATGACTTGATGTTTTGCATTTCTGATTGTGTTTATTTGGGCTTTTTTTCCCTCTTTTTCTTGTCATTCTGGCTAAACATAGATCTTGTTTATCTTTTCAAAGAACCAGCTTTTTGTTTTATTGATATTTTAAAATTACATTTTTGTCGTCTATGTCCCAAATTTGGTCTTTTATTTTGGTGATCTGGATTCTTCTGCTGAAGTTAGGGTCTGGTGGTCTTGCTTTTCCAACTTTCTTAGGTGATTTGTTAGGGTAACTTGTGGTCTTTCCATTTTCTTCATGTGTGTTCACAAAGATATGAATTCCCCTCTTAGTACTGATTTCATGGCATCTCAGAGATTTTGGTAAGATGTTTATTCATTTTCATTTGTTTTCAAGAATATTTTAATTTCTGTTTTGATTTCTGTGTTGACCTAGGAGTTGTTTAACATCATGTGGTCTAGTGTCCATGTCTTTGTGGGTTTTGAGGAAACTCTGTTGGTGTTAATGTTTATTTTTATTCCACTGTTGTCTGAGAAGGTGCATGGCAGTATTTCAATCTTATGGAATTTGCTTATGCTTGATTTATGACTGAGAATGTGGTTGATTTTAGAGTACATTTCATGTAGTAATGGATAGAATGTATATTCCATGTATGTTGGGTGGACTGTTCTGTAGGTATCGATTAAGTACATTTGGTCAAGAGGCATGCTAAGGTTCCAAATCTCCTTGTTGATATTTGTCTTGATGATCTGTCCAGGGTTGTTAGTGGGATATTTAAGTCCCCAGCTATGGTAGTGTTAGAGTCAATATCATTTTTTAGTTTACTTGGAAGCTGCTTTACAAAACTTGGTGCTCCTATATGTTTAGGATGAATATTTCTTGTTGATGGAGTGAACATTTTATCATTATGTAGTGACTTTCCATAACTTTTTAAATTTTTAATAGCTTAAATACCTTAAATAAATATACTTAATGTGTTGGTTATGAAAGTAACTATCATTTAGCAGTTCTTAAATGTTATCTGTATTTTGCAATGCTGTTTTCTATGTATTATTGCTTACATTGGTAGTTCAACTGATGTAGAAACTAGAATCTCTTTGGCCAGTACTGTTTCAGTTTAACACTGTAAGACTCAGATTCCATAAAACTTTTTATAGCTCAGTACCCTAAATAAGTTTCAACAGAATTAAATATTTTTTTCTTTTCTTAATGTATTAATTATTAACTTCATAAACCAATATAGTAATGTTATTGTTTAAGTTGTCATAAATGATAATATTTTTAATTGATTTTCAGCCACTTTGCCTGGGGTGGGTTCTGGGAAGAAATATTTTGAGAAAATTAAATTTTTTGATTATGCAAATGCAGAAAATAATTCTCAGGAGGATTATATTTTAATTTTTTTAAAAAAGCAACTACATTATTTATTTTCTATAAAAAAGTCACAAGAAAAATGTTTCCATTGTTGAAAATACTATTTAGTGCTTTTTTTAAAAAAAGAACAAAAATTCTGTCACTATCAACAACATGAATGAGCTTGGAGGACATAATGTTAAATGAAATAAACCAGGCCAAAAAGACAAGATTTGCATGTTCTCACTCATATATGGATAATAAGATAGTTGATCTCATAATAGAAAGTAAAATAGTGGTTTTTGGAGGCTTGAAGGGGAGGAGGAAGTAGATCACTGATGGAGGCTGGTTAAGGAATGAAAAGATTCAGCTAGATAAGGGGAATAAGCTCTAGTGTTTCATAGCACTATATAGTGACTATAACAAACAACAATTTACTGTATACTATTGAATAGATAGAATAGTGGATTGTGAATGGTCTCAACACAAGAAAAGTGATAACTGTTTGAGATGATGGATATGCTATTTACCCTGATTTTACCATTATATTGTGTATGTAGGTATTAAAATATTACCCTATGCCTCATAAATATGCAAAATTGTTATGTGTCGATTGAAATAATAACTGCCATTTTAATATCTTAAAAATGTTTACTACTATAAATGTCTCTGAGATAACATAAAGGTATATATTCTTATGTTGGTTAACATAATCATTTTAAAACACAATAGAATTTTATTTACATTTATAAAATAACAATACTTACATACAATCATACATGCATTTGTTCTTTTTTAAAAAATTTGATGCATATCTATGTCAAAAACTCATAAATTTGACATGACTTTTTGCACCATTTCTTGAACACTAATACATGATTTATAGAAGGTTATATAAAAATGCAACTTTTGCTGGAAAACAAATACTGAAAATAAACTCTCTTATGATTTCATCATTTCTACTGACATAACAAAAAACACATATATTATTTTTCAGATTTGTTCTTTGTACTATAGATATTATAGGGAAAACATAAAGCCTGATTTAGAATGGAGAAGTTTCCTGAGTTCTGGGAATTACAATGTTAATATGAAGACAATACTTGGCAAGCTATATAATATATTCTTTTTTAAAAAGATAAATAAATTAATAATAATAATATTTTGAAATGATACTTAGAGATTTTAAGAAGTATAATATCAGGCAAGATGGATCAGGCAAACACATTAATATCTGTAACTTCACATTTTTTTTGTTTTGTTTTGTTTTTTTTTTAGTTGGAGTCTCACTCCGTCGCCCAGACTGGAGTGCAGTGGCCACTCCCGGCCACCGCAGCCTCGACCTGCTGGGCTCCGGCGATCCTTCCGCCTCAACCTTCCAAGTAGCTGGAACTACAGGCGTGCGCTACCACGCCCGGCTGATTTTTGATTTATTGTAGAGATGAGGTCTCGCCAAGTTGCCCAGGCGGGTCTCGAACCCACGGGCTCAGACAATCCACTCACCTCAGCCTCCCAAGGCGCGGGATTACAGGCTGAGCCACCGAGCCCGGCTAACTTCACATTTTTAAAGCTTTTTTAATTACAAAGTATTATTTATCAAAAAAACTTAGTCTTTATCTTTTTTTCTGCTCATGCATACACAAATTTCTTCCTGAAAAAATTCATTTCTAGTTCCTATATATCTAGTAAAATTATTCCAACTAGATCAATCAGGGCAATTTCTCATAAAATAAAGGTAAATTTAACTCTTTATATGACCAAAACATTCCTAGGGCAAACCAACATTCTTAAGTTGAGTAAAAAAAATAAATAAATAAACTATTGCATAAATTGAGACCCTTTGCTTTATTTTCATTCCCATTCTAACCCATTTCTTCCAAATGCAGTGCCTGAACAAATGAAATACATTTTCTGTCTCCTAGATATTAGATGATTTCTATTCTTGTGAATAATTTATATTCCTTGCATATGTTATTATTATTTTGTTCTGATGTTTTACATGATCATTGATGAAGTGGAAAAGTTATTGTATAGTACTAGTGAGTAAGTCTATTGAAATCACTTTGTTTGAAAGTCACATATGTGAAATTTATATATAAGCACAGTGACTGAAATTTGCTGAAAACACCAGAAAAGACTGATGATCAAGCAAAGCTATTTCATAAGGCAGAACACTACACTGACAGAATATTAGTGATAGTTCAAGTGTGAGACATAGAGGGAGGATACTTATAAGGTCTTAAGCCCTAAAGTGAGACATTTTAGAATGGTTCTTGCAAAACAATCGACTGGATCACATGGGGCAGATTCTGTGACACAGCTTTGTTTAGTGGGGCAAAACTTTGAAACAAGTCTTGATAAGAAAGCTATTAATATTATTAAGAAAGTTATTTAAAGTAGTTTTCAACATATTTATTTTTTCTGGAACGAGTAGTTAATATTGTCAGTAGTGTTTAACACTGGCAAAATAAGCCATCCTTTGTTCCTGTACTGTTTCACAAAGAGACAGAAGCAAATATTGGTTTAATTTTCATAAAAATTGTTTTAACGTTATGTTTGATTTTTTTCCTAGAATCTGTTTATTTGGCAATTTGGAATGGCAGTATGGACTAGTGTTTAAAAATGTTAATTCTCCAGTTGAAAAGTGATGTGTTTGAATATGAACAATGAAACTAAACTGATCTGTGAACATGGCAAGTTACTTAACCTTTTAATTCCCTCTGTACTATTCTGAAAACATTCACTAAAATAATGACAAGTTTAATTCAAATATTGCATATATCTTCTTAACGTAAACCACAACACATGGTAAGTACTTTAAATATTAGATGATATCATATAAATAATATTTCTAAATTTATTATAAACTATTAGTGTTATTATCACAGGGCATAGTACATACATGATTATTATTAGGTTACATATACATATATAATTTATTATATTTTATTAGTGTTATTATTTGATTTTTTGTGTTTTAAATTTTGTTACATTTGTTGTATGCATTATTAATTTATATTCTAATTAATGCATGCTATTATTATGCATACTCATTTCACAGTGTAAAATGTTTTGGATTATCATTAAGCATTACACTAATTTTTCAAAGTATGCACCTGATAAAGAATATATCATTAATTTGTTTAGTGTACAACATATACAGATGTTAGTCTTAAAAATTGTGCAACAATTTAACAGCTAATAAAAAAGAAGTTAATCTGACATTTCTGACATAAAATAATTGGATAAAAAAGTAATAATTCTTTTTTTTCCCAAAAGGTAATAATTCTCATGAGTCAATACTATTATACTAATGTGAATAGTTTATTAACAACAATAAAAACAATTTGATATAAGACCATAGAATTTATTTTTTAACCAAACAGATTGCTTCAGGTATGTATTTCACAGTGGTTGTCTCTGCAATGGGGGAGTAGAGATCAGATAATGCATGGTATTTTGAAGTGACAAGCTTTAAACAGTGTTACATAGCTGATTCCAGTGTCAAAGGGAAGTTATATGTAAGGTATCAACATATTTACAGAAATTTGTTGAATTCTTCTACTCTTCCACAAGAAAAATACTTAACACATACCAAATGCTTGAAATAACCACCTTCACCATATTGGTTTGCTAAGGATGTCATAAGAAAATGCCACTAATCAGATGGCTTAAACAAAAAAAATTTGTTTTGGAAACCAGAAGTCCAGATCAAGCTGTTGGCAGGCTTGGTTTCTTATAATTTTCCCTAGCTAGCCTTGTAGATGGCAACCCCTATGTCTTTACATGGTCATTTCTCTGTGGGTCCAAACTTACTCTTCTTTTAAGAACACCAGTCAAATTGGATTACACCCATCCTACAGGCATCATTTTGACTTAATTACCTATTTAAAGATCTTATCTCCAAATATGGTTACAGTTTGTGGTACTAGGAATTAACACTTTAACCTATGCTTTTGAGAAGGGTGCATAACAAAGCCCATAACAGTCTGCTTTAAAAATCGTACTATACGGGAAGAGAGAAAGACAATCTATTTGAGTAAGTGACAGCTGTCAACATGTCAAAATAAAAACTAAGTTATATATAACTGCAACAATTATTTAGAAAAAAAAATGCACAAAATCAAAATGCTCTGTACAAGAAATAAACATAACAATTTCTGTGAATACTATTGAGAATACTAGTATTATAAATCATTGTTTATATCAACCTAAATAGTGCACACTTTATTTAGTGCTCACTTTACTCTGAATAATTTAGATGGCCTAATGTTCACTGATGGTACTTATCAAGGCAGATATTCTGTTTAATTTTAGCATATTTTAACTGTTTGATCTCTACAAATAGCATTTTTTGATACTTTGTGTCATATGATTCAGAATTTGCACCAAGAACTCAATTGTGGTAAAATGGGTCCTATATGCAGATATTCTGGTGACGTCCCTTGAATTCAATTGGTAATTTTTCTGGATTCCTCTACCAACAGATTGAGCATAATAACAGTTTTCTCTTAAGTGATGTTATAGTATAACTTAGGCATTTTTTTTAGTCAAATATATATCCAAATAGTGATTGCATGTCAGTATTGAAAAGTTTTAATATAAAAATTGCACACAATTGTCAATTCTTCTATGTGTAATTTTTAAAAATCTTTAAAAAGTACACTGTTGATATAAATGGTAAAGTCCTGAAAATATAAAACAACATTTTATTCAGGATTCTAATTATCGAGATAGCATTTATATTGTGGGTAGGACTGTTGATGTTAGTGAGAAATGTGATTGCACTTATGTCATTTTTTTTTTTGATTGCTTTGTTTTTAGGTAAATGGATGTTGTCAAAAGAACAATTGTGGTGTATGTTTGAGCTTCATAGCTGTAAAAAGGCTCAGCAGGACCTATTGGTTTTATTTCAAGATAGAAAGTCTCATGGACCATAAAGTCCTGGAAATGCATGGATAACATCATTATAATCCATAATGGTTCTGTGTATCTGTTCTATTTCAAGGATTAGGGTTATAGTTGATTGTTAGTGACTTGAGTTAAAGAAAAAATGTGTGTGGCTGTATCCTGTTCTTCTTAATAAAATATTTTCTTTCTGGTACCAAACTACACTAAAGAAAGGAAAAAAAATAGGGAGAATAGACTTTAAATAAAGGAATATGTTATAGCTACTAACTATAATGAGGTAATTTTCACCTAAATTACTGCAGCAAAATCTAAGGGGAGAAGAAAAAAATCACAAAAATTTAACCACAGTAATTCTTGACATCTCCTGCTGAAATGGGAAAATAATACAAAGTCTGAAAAGAACATTTTGAAAATGTTAGCCAGTTCATTTATAAATTTCCTTCTTTACAAAATCCAGAGTTATGAGTCTCAGCTGGGTTTCTTCCTAGTCTCCATTACTTGAGTGTTGGCTAAAAATCTTGTGTTTAGAACAATGCTGTCCCTGACTTAGTACTGCTTATTGATATATCTCTGACAAAATAGTCTCAGCAGGACCAATACACAATAGTCATAAAACATTCAAGATCATTTATTTATCTTGTTTCAGCCTCCACTCTCCATTTCCACCCCACTTCCACTACATAGAAAATCTCCTTTACAGTTTTTCTTTGTAGCTTTAAATTGCTGTGAAAGTATGGTCATACCCTGTAGTCAAGTAGAATAATGAATATCAATTTGTCATTTAATATACAATAGCAGAGAGTATGATGGTAAGAATAAGAAAAAAAATTCCTATAAATAAAGATGTATTGTGCTCTTGTATATTTATATAACTGTGAATTATATAGTTTATTATGTTTATGACCATGTATGAAGTTAGAGAACTGAGAAATTTATGGAAGATAATATGGATTAAAATAATTTATGCTTTTTCATCAAAATATTTCAGCAACCTGAGTATGTGTTGATGCATGTGTGTTTGCTTATATGTTTAAACTCAGTTAATGAAGAAGTCTCATTTTTAGTGTTTGGTTTTGTATATAATGCACATTATCACAAATAATATAATTTTGGACATTGTAAATATTAATTTTAAAATTATTTTCCAAAAGATGAAAGCATAATGTTATATAATCATGTATATGTAAAAGATACATTCAAATTGCAAGATAGACTAGTGAGTTTTAATGTAACAGAGTACATAAAGATTATTCATATGGTTACAGATTTCACGTTGCAACTAATCTTTAATAAACCAAAACTCATCACATTCTAGTATAGCAGCAAAGAAGAATACACATAATTAAAAAGGTTATTAAATATTCCTAATTGTTCCAAGTACACACCAATGTGAGACTTGGTTTTCTTTATATAGTTAACCAAAACAGCATATTGCAACAGATATAATGTAAAGTAGATATGAAAATCAGCCTATTTAATATTTAGCAATGTATTACCAAGACTTGCAATAATATAGGAAAATACTGCTTTTTCACTTTTTTCAAAAAACATGATTGTTTTTTATAAAAATACTTTTGTTAACAAATAATTAGTTCATTATTGTTATTTTAATATAAATATAATGACTATCATAATTTATTAGCTTTAATATCAAACAAAATAAGTGTTAATTATAAGTCTAAAAATACTCTGAGATTATCAATAATTTAATGCTCTAAAGGAGTTAATAACCAAAAGCTTTGAGAACTATGGGTTTAGGTAGTTAAACTCTGTGGTATGTATGCAAAAGATATATTGGGAATTTGTAGAGAAAAACATATTCTCAAAGAGAACAGAGTGAATAGAAAGTAAGAAAAATAAGGGTTTGACACATACAAAAAAATTTCTAGCCTTAGCTAATTGAATAAAATAAATTCTTTTTTGGGGAACATATATTGACATATCAGTTCTTGGTTACCTCCAACCTAGAACTAGAGGAAAAATACTCCAACTGCAAGTAGATCATATTCTCCATATTCCATATAGAAATTGGCTAGGAAATATACATATTTCAGAAATTTCCTTTTTAAATTGCTGACATCTAAATCTGCTTTGCATAAGGAAATTGTGCTTCCCTAAGGTTTAGGGATAGAAATGGAGACCATTTTATAGAACACTTTTATTAAATGGTCATGAGAGGAAGTATTACACTATTAAATATCTGATAAAACAATATTTGTAAAGAATGTCTCACTTATTATTTCATCAAGACTGGAATGAATTGGACTTGGATATGGTCATGGAAGATATAAATCAGTGGGTAAGTACTATAGATGTGTAGCCTAGCAGCCTCACGCAGCCAGCAGACATGTGAGTGAGTCTATCTGTTTTAGACCATCCAGCCTCAGTTAAGACACCAGAAAAAGGCATCCTGAAGTACTAAAGGGAACCAAGTCAAAAACAGTCTGAATGGTTCAACCACTGAATTTTAAGCAAAATATAAAATGTTGATTTCAAACATTTAAATTTGGTAATATTTTTAAGGTGACAACATGACACATGGTCTCAGTGGCTGTTTTTATTTTCTCATTGATAGTCTCTTCTATTGAGATCGTTATTGCCTTTCTCCAAGGTCTTCCTCATTATGATCTTGAAGAAGATTATTCTATCTGTTCCTATGAACCAGTGAGTCACAAACGGAACGTATCTTGTTAAAAAGTAGATGTTTAGCAGTGCTTGGAGACATTTTCGGCTATCACACCAAGGAGATGCTGCTAGCACTTAGGGATGAGCTATCTCCTAGTGCACAGGGCAGTTTCCACTACAAAACATCCAGCCCTGCAAATCAAATAGCACAAGTTGAGAATTTGTACTTCAAATGAATCTAATAATATCTAATAATACCTTACTTGTCTTCATATCTTTGGCAGTATTTTATATATATGAGGGAGAACCCCCCCCCCAAAAAAAAAACCCAGAATTATTGTTTGGAGGGAGTATACTAAATTCCTTGTACTACACTCGTAATTTGTTCCTCTAGATCAAAAGGGTCAAAGTTTTTATCTGCATGTTTTGAGAAAGTTCATCACTCATTGCGGAAGAAACATACTGGCTTATGGCAAACAGGTGAATGGTTCTTCCACCATGACAACACATCTGCCCACATCAAGCTGAGTGTTCAGCAGTTTTTGACCAAAAATATGCACGACTCCCTTGCCCCACCCTAAGCTTAGTCACTGGATATCGCTCTGAGTGACTTATTTTTGTTTCCCCAAATGAAAAATGTCCTCAAAGGGAAACATTTTGCCAACGTGGAAGAGGTGAAACAAAAAATTGGCAAACACTAAAAGGCATCAAAACGGATGAGTTCAAAACCTATTTTGGACAGTGGAAAAAGCGTCTTGATGGCTGTATTGCATAGCGGAGAATACTTTGAATGTAACAAGTTTAAATATGTAAAAATAAATGCACAGTTTTTAAATAAATAAATTCCATTTTGGGGGGGATCCCCACTTGTGTGTTGTGAATATTTCATGTCTGATTCAAGAGCCTTGGCCTCTAGAGAGTTGAATCCTAAAATAGGTCTATTCTAAATTTTCTAACAAGAAGATAAGGACAATTCTCATAGTCAAATACCTTGAAAATTTGATGTTATATAATTTCATTAATCTAATGTTTTTATTGAGATGAAAGGATAATCTCATTAAGATACGATTCTGTCATACAAATATCATGAAAATAATATAGCATTCTATTGTTTTCAAATCAAGGAAGGAATAAAGGAAGAAAGTAAAAATTCCACAGGACTCAGATTCTATGGAATTGCATTAATAATTCTTTTTTCTTTTTTTTTTTTTTGGAGAGCAAAATTTATTGAGAGGACAGAAAAGCTCCCACAGTGGGAGGGGACCAGAGGAGGTTGCCCACATTAATAATTCTTTAGAGAAAGAAAGCAATGTATTTATAGGTTTTGAGCAATATTATGAAAGAAACAGAATTCAAAATACTTACAAAGGTATTTCTACAAGTTTAATGAGGATAGTCTTCAGGGATTAGAATTATGTAATGGTGTATTTAAATCCAATAAGTAGCAACTACTTTTGTCTAAGGTACAAAGTTTAGAATAATTGTCAACCTCAGAATGACACCCAGCAAATTACAGGGTAAGGAAGACTTTATCCAAGACTATTTCAATATAAGAGAGACTAAAATATGGTATGAACTCAACTCTGCTGAAACAAATGGCAGGTCAGGTTTTTACGAGGTGAGATGGGGGGATCTTAAGTCATCTGTGATTGCTAATTGGACTCTGCCAAAGTTCTGTCAAATTGTCTGGACAGGAAGTAGTTTTACAATTTGTAGCAAGATGACCAACTAATTAACCTCCTACCCTATCTGGGTGTCTAGGAGATAGGGTATACTCTCTGTCTTTCTGTCTTTCATTCTTTTTGTCTGCCTCTCCTTCTATGGGAGAACTTTTAGGATTGCTCTTTTTGTCAAGTATTGTAAAATTTATGACAATGGATTTCTGGCCAAGTCTTTGATTATTTCTCACGCTTATCACCCTGGAGTCATTTCACTCTAGAGACTTATGACATTTCTGGGACATTGCATTATTCCCTTAATTTTGGCCTCTTCTTTTTCAATGTGCTTCTTTCTGGAATCTTAATAATAATATGTTAGATTTTTGAATTGTCTTCTGATTCTTGCATATTGAATTATATATTTCACTTTTTTGTCATTTGGTTCTCCACTCTTCAATCCCTATGCTTCATCTTTTTTTAAAATTTATAATCTTAAAAAATAGCAATTTTCACCAGGCTCCTATAGTGTCAGCTACACAGGAGACTGAGACAGAAGGCTCTTTAGTCTGAGAGATTGAGGCCAGTACTGGACAACATAGAAAGATTCTTTCTCTGAGAAAATAGTAATAGCATCTTTTATAAATTTGCAAAAATTCTTTTTTTTTTTTGCTTTCTTCTCCCATTTTTAGAACATCTAGTTCTTTCTATACAGAGGCAAATACTAGTATCAGAACAACTCTTTAATGTCTTTCTGATATGTTATTCACTTTTTTCCTTGAATTACTTCAGTATCATAATTTATCTTCTTTTTAAAGTAATTTAGCACCTTTGTCCTCTTATACACTGTGTTTGCACGATGAAATAATAGTTGATTATACATTTATTTCTGTATGAATTATAATGACATTCTTGGTACATTGTGAATAATGTTCAAAATTTTTAATACTGTTACTCTCTCCCTAAACATTCCAGTAAAGTTGTTTTTCATCATTGGTCTTCGTGCACAGGATATTTCACATAACCAGGCTTCTTCCATATATCATCTCCACCTGTATCTATCTCGTAGATGAAAGAAGCTAAGAGGAAGACACAGACTTCTACTTCGAATCTGCTATTTAGAAGTAGTCACATACTCATCCAAGGTTAAAAAAAAAAAAAAAAAAAAGGAAAGAGACTAAAAAAGATAATATAAAGTTTTGGTAATTTCTTCCTATTGCCACCTTTATATTTCCAGAATTTTTTTAAAAGCCGATTTCATCTTTTAAGGGAATAGAAAGAATTTTTTTTTAAAGTCAGCAGAATAAAATGGGAAAAATTTGTCAAATGGCAGATTTTAGTTTTAAGGGAAATAGGAAGAAAGTTTTCATTTTTCTCAGGAAAAAAATAAATGTTATAGTTGTGGTGTTGTTGGTTTCTCCTGTGAAGTATCTTTGTCTATTTTTCCTACAGATTTATTTGTCTGTTTCAACTCCACAAGGGGAAAGAAAAAAATACTTTAAAAATTACAGTAAAGACACCATTATAAAATAAACTATAAAAAATAGTGGCTAGTATAAAAACATATGTAATGAAAAATTTGATGGCCTGGATTGAAATTGTATATGGTTTTACTGTTTACTAAAGTAATAAATACATACAGAAAAGGACATTCATCATAAGTGCACAGTTGCTGTTTGTCACAAATTAGACACACTCCTGTATCCATAAGATTCATCTTTAAATAAACACACAATAAATACATTAGCTTTAAAATAATTTATTTTCATTTTAGCTAGATAGATGATGACAGAATTGGTTGTTTTTTCTGCATAAGAAATTGCTCCAACATTTAGAAATTTAAGACAAGAATAGGCTGGTCGCAGTGGCTCAAGCCTGTAATGCCAGCACTTTGGGAGGCTGAGGAAAGAGGATTGCCTGAGCTCATGATTTCAAGGCCAGCCTAGGCAACTTGGTGAGACCTTGTCTCGACAATAAATTAAAAAATTAGCTAGGTGTGGTGGTGCATGCCTGTGGTTCCAGCTACTTGGAAGACTGAGACAGAAGGATTACCTGATCCCAGCAGGTTGAGGCTGTGACCATGAGCGTGCCACTACATTCTAGTCTGGGCCAGAGAGTGAGACTCCAACTCAATAAAAAAATAATAAAACAAGAATAAATGTTTATTATTGCTTATAGTTTCTGTGTCATCATTATGAAAGTGGATTAGCTGCCAGTTTTCTCATGAGACTGTGTATCTGGGATTTTAGTACGCTGAGATGTTTTCATGGTGTCTCACACACTGAGAGCATTATGCACTTGTTTATTAACAGGAGACCTCGGTTCTTTCCCATGTGGGCCTCATTGCGAGTCAATTAAAATACCATCATGATCCAGAAAAGCAACATGGAAGCAGCAGTATCTTTTTTAACTTGTTGTTATTGCATAGTATTCCTCTGTGCCCCAGAAATTGACCCTTACTGACTGTGACTCCTGTAGGTGTGAGTACAAGAAGGCATGAATCATTGGTGGTCATATTTGAAACTGACATATTTATGCATAAGTAAATATATATACTTTTCTATTACATGTACTTGAAACTGTACATTCCAAATTGACCCAAGTATTTGAAAATATGCTTAAATCAGAATCAGAAACTTATAGAAAAAAAGCTGAGAACTTCAGGAAAAGTTGCTTGAATATCTTATATGATATGTACCATTTTGTCTTCCATGCACTGAGAAAACTACATACTAACATATTTTGGTTTATATTTAATCATATATTACTTAATATTTTTTAATGGCCAAAAAAGATATGCACACTCTATGGTAGTTACATGAAAAACAATTTCTTACAGTTGAGTGTAGAGAAAAGTTTTTTAAACTTTTACTTAAAATAATTAAAATCAATATGCAAGAATTGCATGTGTGCATCAATTCAAGTGGCAAAGATTTCAAGGACATGATTTTCAAGAGAGTTCATTCCAGTATTCTCTAGGAAACAATCTATATTGATAAATGATCAAAAAATAAAAATAAAAAAGAACATTACCTGACCACAGTTATTAACATCATGGGAGCATGGGCATCTCTCTCTTTGCTGGTCTTGTGGGTTAAGCAATAAAATTGGAAGTCTATTTTATGTTTGTTTAATATACCATTCAGAGTTTTTTTTTTATAGTTTTATAGTTTTCACTTGTGAGATGATGTAGTCAGGATTTTTGCAAATCACTGAAATAAATACATTTGCTAATGTAATTCCAATATAATTTTCTGTTTTATGTCACTAGTGTAAAATTTGATAAAAACCATGGCTATTTGTTGATATAGTCTTTACAGCACGTAAAAATACTTTGGATGCTTCCTTTAAATAATATTAAAGGGTCATATTATAGGACATCTTTTGCAATTAATAATGTTATTGTATAATAAAACTAATTTTAAAATGGAAAGTTCTGAGCTTAATTCATAGCATTTTGTCATTGTGGACAGAATAGAAAAATAATCCCTGAATATAATTTTATAAAGATGCACTGATAAATATCACTTTATCTTTCTAAATTAGTCCATCTTTCTTTCCTTATCTCTTCATATAGACAAATATAATATATAATCTATATATAATTTATAATTGTATAATATCTATAATTGATACTAAATATATACTTAGAAATAACCTATGTACATCTATAATTCTATGTATACATATAATAGGCATATAGACAAATAACATACTTTTTCTACAATCTATCTATATGTAGATTATAGATAATTTATATATTATATACAGGTTATATATAAAATGAATTATATAGACATACATAGATATTATATTGATATATACATCTATTAATGTATATATATACATATATGTACATATATTTATATAGGTGGACCCTCCCAAAATGGAAGGTGGGCCCCTTGTAGTACAGGCTTTCCCCTTTAGGTAAGTGTTCTAGGAACCCGTTGGCATCATTGTACTAGGTAGCATTGTTGAGAGAGGCTGTGTTCAGTTTCAGTGAATTTTTTTGGAGATTGTTTCAGTGCATTTGCCCATTTCATGATGTGTGAGTTAAATGAAAAATTTATCCACACTGCATTGAGTGTTCAGCAGTTTCTGACCAAAATGGCATGATCCTCATGTCCCCTCCTACATATTCATTTGATCTTATCCCAAATGACCTTTTATTGTTTGCCTGTATGAAAAAAGTCCTCAAAGGGAAACATTTTGCCAATATGAAAGAAGAGAAACAAAAAACAGCAGAAGCACTAAAAGTCATCAAAACAAATAAGTTTGAAACTGTTTTGAGCAGTGGGAAAAGCATCTTGATAGGTGCATCGCATCAAACAGAGAGTACTTAGAAGGTGACTGAAGATTAAGCATATAAGAATAAATACATAATTTTTAATAAATACATTCTGAGTTTTTTTGGGAGGGAGTGGTTTTCTCTTGTATATAGGGAGACAGTGAGAGAATATTATTTAGGATTACAAGGAAAGTTGTTGAGCTTCAAACAAAACAGTTTTGACTTCTAAATTGATATTTCTGGACTACCCGAATTGGTAATTGGCTCATCAGCTATTAGTGTAGTACGACAATTATATAATGAAACTCTATCCTATCAACTAATTGACTTTTGATTCTTTATTTTTATCATATATTTGTTTTCGACATTTTAGTAATTTTAGCTCCTATTTTTGAAAATTTTATTCTTGTATTTTCTGAGTTTATTTTGCAAATATCTCATTACTTCTTAATTTAGATGCTTGATTGTTATTTTCAGTTGATTTTAGTAGAAAAGGGTATATTATAATCCCATCTTTGCATTTGTGAATTGTGCTGCTATAAACATATAAGTGCAGGAGTCTTTTTTGTATAACAACTTCTCTTCCTTTGAATAGACACCAAGTAGTGGGATTACTGGAGTAAGTGATAGATCTATTTTTAGTTCATTGAGAAACCATCATACTGCTTTTCAGCAAGATTGTACTAATTTTCATTCCCATCAACAATATAAAAGTGTTCCCTTTCCACTACACCAACATCTAGTATAAATGCTATTCAACTTATCAGTGAATAATGAATATGTAGTATATATATACACATCATAGGATAGTATTCAATAAGAAAGGCCAAAATAATGACTCTGCAGTAACTTGGATGAAATTGGACGCCATTATCCTAAGTGAAGTAATGCAGGAACAAAAAAATTGAAAACTGCATGTTTTTATAAGAGGGAGCTAAGCTACGGCTTTGAAAGGCATATATAATGGCATAAAAGACATTAGAGACTCAGACAGGGGAGGTTGGAAAGTTGGAGAGAGATGAAAATTTACTTGTTGATTACAATGTGTACTAATGGGGGTGAAAGTACCCCTTAAGTTCCAACTTCTACATCACTATACAAAACAGCCAAGTAACCAAAAATCATTTGTAGCCCTAAAGCTATTAAAATTTTTAAAAAATAAGGAAAAAGTATGTTATAATCAAACTGTGAAAAAAACCTTCCAATATATATAACTTCCTTGCTTTTGGTTAACAGATTATGTCAAATAGCCAACACATCTTCTGCAATTTGAAAGGGTTGTCCTTGTCAGTTTTCCTCTGGGACTCCTGGCTCTCTCCTCTGGGAAGCCTTACCCCACCATCTTCCGGACCCCATCTATGTTGGACATTGGAGAAATAGTCTTCCTGGAGAATTCAGTTTTCATAGTCCTTTCCCTGTTTGTATGGGATCATGGTATATGGGAATGAAATAATTACATGTTATTGCAAGGAATTTCTTTGGCACGATGACTCAATTAAATCTTATCTTAGTAGTCTTGTGGATTAATTACTTCAAATAAATTGTGTTGCTGAGTAACTATAGCCTAATAGTTTTCTTAGATAAAGTTTTACACTTAAGACTCTCATTCTTTGTTTTCTGGCCTCATCTTTGCCTATCTCCTGGCCATTTATATAATGACCATTTCATGAATTAACTCAAAACCATCCCTGCAATAAGAAGGCAGCATTTTGGATACAAAAGTTAACAGTAGAAGCCATGAGTACCCTTTATGTTTTCCATTAGTTACAGGTTATTGTAAACATATTTTTCTTATTTTTTCAACTATTTTTTTTTTAAAAATAAGACATATTGTTAAATAATACTTTGTATATTAATAAAAAATAATGGTAGCATAGCCTATATAATTTGTGGGCTTCAGGACAAAATGGAAATATAAGGTTCCTTGTTCAAAAACAAAGAATCTCACAACAGTCACAAAGGGACAAAGTATGGGGACCTTCTAAACCTAGAAACTTGTTAGACTGTACAAGTCTCATGCCCACAAAACCAACTCTAAGTAGTGATTACGAGAAACAAAATCTCTCATTTATCTTTGGAGGTGAACTGTATTGAATTTTATTTTATTTATTTTTTGAGTTGGAGTCTTACTCTGTCACCCAGGCTGTAGTGCGGTGGCACACTCACAGCCACTGCAGCCTCAACCTGCTGGGCTTAGGCAATCCTTCCACCTCAGCCTTCCAATTAGCTGGTACTACAGGTGTGTGCCACCACTCGTGGATTTTTTTTTGATTTATTGTAGAGACTAGGTCTCACTAAATTGCCCAAGCTGGTCTCAAACCCCTGGGCTCAGATAATCCTCTCGCCTCAGCCTCTCCAAGTGCTGAGATTATAGGCTGAGCCACTGTGTCCGGCCTGTATTGAATTTTAAAACATATAGTCAAAGAACTTTCAGCAGTTCATTATGCAAGTAGTTATCACATTACTAAACTTGAACATAAAATTGGAATTTGTTGTTTAATGTGTTAAGAGAAATGTTAAATGTAAAGGACATACAAGTGCAATGCTGCTATACCATATTATCACATTTGCAATAAATGTAGAAATTAGAGAAAATGGCATGTTCAGTTTTAAAATTTGAAATAAAAAACATTCTTCTGAATACTGGATCTTTAACTTGCTTTTTATCATAGCTGTGTCATATTATTTCTTCAATATAGTTATCTATATTTAACATTTATGATTTCTAATGCTTATTAGATGTCACATTTTATTTTATTATACATTTATTCTGTAAAGTAATTAAGTCAAATTATCCTCAATTTATTGATTTTTTTTGTTTGGATGATGAAACAAAAAGTAGATTTGAAAAATCAGTGATTATACTTTGAATTTGAAGTTGAAATTATTGACTGTACAAAGTATTTGTTAGTTTTGGTAAGATCTCATTTTAACACTTTTATTAACATGTTAATAATTTTTAATCCTTAATAATTTTCTGTAAATAGGAAATTATTTGGGCTTAATATGTAACATATATTGTACAGAGGCTATCTTAAAATGTAATTATTCAAATTAGAAAGTATCCAGTGTACTAAAATAGCTTTTTAAAATATCAGGTCATTAATAATAAAGCATACAGATTTTCCCAATTACATAATTCCCAGAAGAACCATATATCTAGTTTTATTGGTTATATGATATATAAACCTTTTAATTGCTAAGAGAATTATTTAACTGATGAAATTCATTTTAAACCAATAAAATAACTGAAATACATTTTAGATGTGCCTATATTTAATTTTGAATCTTTCTTATTCTTATAATCTGTTTTGACCTATACTTTGTGACTACTCTATTTCTTTCCTGATATGCCTTTTACTGGTAGGATAATAGTAATAGTAAGAAAACCATACATTTATTTAGACTATTCCTCAATTATTTCATATATATACATACACACACACACACATAAGTATATATATATATATAACTTTATTTACTATTATTTTATTTTAAAATGAGGTATGCTAAATAAAAATCCAAAAGAAGTTTTCACTTGATTTTAACCAAAAGGACTAGAAGTGATACAAATCCAAAAGTTTTTTTTTTTTTTTATTTTAAATAAAGTTTTCTCTTGAATTTCTAGAATCAGTGTCAGTGGAACTTTTATTTTGTGTAGCACATCTGACTTAACCAAATGCAATAGAAATGAAAGACTCTCATGGAAGACAAAACCAAAGACATAGAAGAGCAATGATGAATTAAGACAAAGAAAGTAAAATGAGAGACAAAGATCCTTTGCTGCTCTAAGATTTATATCCCTTTTTATATACAAGAGGGGATACATAAAAAATCTGACATTACCTTTCAGAGGGTAGGTTCCTTGTAGTGCAGGCTTTCCTTGCTAAGTAGGTGTTCTGGGAATCTATCAGCATTGGGGTATCAACTAGTGTTGTTGTGAGAGGATGTTTTTGGTGTTAATGAATTTTTTTTTGGAAATTCTTTCAACATATTTGTCCATTTCGTAATGGGTGATTACGAGCACAACCATCCACACCACACTGAATGTTCAGCATTTTTTGACCCCAAAATGGCATGATCCCCTTGCCCCACCCTCCCTAGTTAGTCCATCTTGATGCAAGAGACTTTTTTTCCCCCCAGATGAAAAAATTCTTCAAAGGGAAATGTTTTGCTGATGTGGAAGAGATGAAACAAGAAAACGACAGAAGAACTGAAAGGTGTCAAAATGGACAAGTTCTAAAACAGTTTTGAACAGTGGAAAAACCATCTTGATAGATGTATTGTATTAAATGGAGAGTACTTTGAAGGCCACTGAAATGTAACATATAAGAGTAAATACACAATTTTTAGAGTAAATTCCATTTTTGGAGATCTCCCCTTATATGTTTATATCTATCTATCCAGTGAGGTTTTAGAACATCATCTAGCAATGACTCATGTGTCTTTCTTCTATTCTATCTTTCAAATAATTATAAATACAATTATTCTGATTAAATTTGCAATTTTATATTATGAGTTTTTGGGGGAGAAAATTTCCTTTTAAATTATTATTATTATTTTAGTTCACACGGCTCCAGAACAAAATAAACCATATTCTTCTGAGGCAGAGAAATCACAAATCACCACGAAGTCTCAGTCCTCATGCTAAGTATGGTAATAAAAGGTATGGTAATGAAAGGTATGGTGAGTAGATGGAACATATGGGATTGTGTAAGGATGTTCTATCATCGTATGAGGAAAAAAACCGAAATATTTAGTGAACAGAATGAGAGACTGCATTAGAGGATATTAGTGTTCAACATTATATAACAGTGCTCAGGAATATCATACTATCATGTCAGGTTAAGTCATTCGACTTAGTAGCCAGATAAATGTGGATGAAATGACCTTCTGGACATTACTTAAACGACCAACCCTCATTTTTAAAAAATAATCTTTTCTTTTTCTTGTGTCTGCAATCCTGGAGTTATATTTCCATGAAATTTTCGTGTTCTTTAGAGACTATGATGAACAACATCCATTTGTTATCTATAATGGACTTTTGAAATTTGTTTTGTCCTATATTATAAGCAAGATACAAATAAAATTTTCCTTCTCAAAAATGTTCATGTAATGTCTCAGTGCATTAAACCAATTTTTACTATGAGTGTATCAGACTGGTTTGCAACGTGAACTAAAATTAGAATCAATTGAGGAGGAATTAATAAAGAAACATTTATTTATTTATTTATTCTTATTTTGTTGTTGGGGTACATGTCAGTTGTAACATTGCCTTTCTTCCCTAGTTGTGTTTATTCAAATTTCCTATCTCTTTGTTGTTGTTGTTGTTCTTGCTAATCTGGCCAGAGGTCTGTCATACATATTTATCCTTTTAAAACACCAATGTTTTGTCTTGTTGATTCTTTGTATGACAATTTTGGTCTCTATTTCATTTAACTGTGACAATATAATAAAAATTTCATTTTTTCTACTAATTCTTGGATTGGATTGTTTGTTTTTACAGCTCCCTTATTTACAATGTTAGACTATTTATTTGAGATCCCTCTTTTTCTTGATATATACATTCAGTGTTGCAAATGTTCCGCTCAGCATCGCTTTCATGGAACTCCAGAGGTTTTAGTATGTTATGTCTTTGTCTTTGCTTATTTCTGAGAATCCTTTTATTTCTGCTTTAATTTCCGTGTTAACCCACAAGCCATTCAGAAGCATATTGTTTAACTGCCATGTATGTGTGTGTTTTGGGGGCTTCCTGTTGGTGATAATGTTTATTTTTATTCCACTATAGTCTGAGAAGATGCTTAATATGATTTTGACCTTTTGAAATTTACGTGACCGGGCTCAGTGGCTCAGCCTGTAATCCCAGCACTTTGGGAGGCCAAGGTGGGTGGATTGCCTGAGCCCACGGGTTCAAGACCCACCCGGGCAACTTAGCGAGACCTCATCTCTACAACAAATCAAAAATTAACCAGGAGTGGTAGCATGTGCCTGTAGCTCCAGCTACTTGGAAGGCTGAAGCGGAAGGATCACTGGAGCCCAGCAGGTCGAGGCTACAGTGGCCGGGAGTGGCCACTGCACTCCAGTCTGGGTGACAGAGTGATACTCCAACTCAGAAAGAAAAAAAAAGAAATTTATGCTTGATTTAGTACCAAGTATGTGGTCAATTTTGGAGTATTTCCGTATGCTGATGCGAAGAATGCATATTCTGTAGTTGTTGAGTGATGTTCTCTGTAAATGTCTATTAGGTCCAGTTGATTGAGTGTTGAGTTTAGGTTCTGGATTTTTTTGTTATTTTGTTATTTATTTATTTATTTATTTTGCCTCAGCATTCTGTCTAAGGCTATTAGTAGAGTATTAAAGTCTCCAACTAAAAATGTATGGCTGGCTCTATATGCTCTTATTTTAATTAAAAATTGCTTTATAAATCTGGATACTTCTATGTTGGGTATATATCTGTCTATATCCATTTAAGATAGGTATTTCTTGCTGATAAATTGAGTCCTTTTTTATTATATGTGTTCTCCACTATCCTTTTTGACTTTTATTGGTTTAAAATCTGTTTTGCATGATATAAGAAAGTTATTGCTACTCTTTTTTTGTTTTTAATTTGTCTGACAGATCTTTGTCCAGCCTTTCACCTTGAGCTCCTGGGTGTCATTTGCAGTGAGATAGGTTTCCTGAAGGTAGCAGGAAGATGGATCATGCTTCTTTATTTGGTGTGTCACTTTATCCCTTTTAAGTGTCGCATACAGTTCATTCATGTTTAAGTTAATTATTGATATATGGAGGTTTATTCCTATCATATCGCTATTATGAGGTTGCTTTGCTTTTCTAGGTTTTCTGATTGATTTGCATGGTCTGTTAACTCTGTCCTTTAATATGCTTCTGTAATGGGTAGAATCATTCTTTTGTTTCTGTGTAGAACTTTTTAAAGCATCTCCTGAAGGGATGGTTTGGAGGTGGAACATTCTCTTAGGGATTTGGTGTCTGGGAGGGATTCAAAATTTCATGCATTAATAGTGATTTTGTGTGTGTCTGTGGGATAGGAAATTCTCAGCTGGAGTTGTTTTTCTTTAAGAATATATTATGAACGCTTATGTACCTAGTCCTGAATTGTACCCCACATCTTTAAAATTTTTAAAAAATGCATATTAAAAAAATAATGTTAAAGATGGGATGCAGTCTCTTCTGCCTTTTAAGTTTTCTTCTGAAAAGTCTTCTGCAATTGTGATGGTTTTCTTTGGCAGGTGGTCCCTCCTTTTTCTCTAAATGTCTTTAGGATTGTTTTATTTCATGCTTACCTAGGGTAGTGGAGTTATTATGTGCTTCAAGAATGGTCTTCTTGTGCAATATATTGCTGGAGGAGTTCTCTGTATCATTTTCATGTGCATGGCTGCTTCTTTAGCAAGATAGGGGACATTTTCTTAGATGATATCTTGTAAGGTTTTTTCCAGGGTGTTTTCTCTATCAGAGATGCCACCAACCATAGATTTAGTTTGTCTTCATAATCCTGAATGTCTCATAGACTTTGCTCATTCTTCATAAGCCTTTTTTTCTTGTTGTCAGACTGGATTAGTTTAGTATTTTGATCCTCAAGTTCTGAGACTATCTTCTCTGCCTGTTCAGATTTGCTGTTTAGGTTTGGTATTGTGTTTCAAAATTTTCAGAAAGAATTACTTATTTCCAGAAGTTCAGATTGGGTCTTTCTTATAGTGTCCAGCTCAGCTTTCACTTCCTGTACTGTTTTCATGGTCTGGATGATCTGTGTGTTCACCTTCCCATGGATATCGTTGATAATCTTTGTCGTCTATAGTCTGAATTCTATGTCTTTCATCAGGGCCAGGTCATTCTGGATGAGTTCCATTGCTTGGGGTCTGAGATGTCATTTTGTGGGTCTGACTTGTGAAAACTTTGTATGGCTTTGGGAATTTCCACTGGTTTTATGCTTTTATGCTGGTAAGATAAAGAGCAGACTGCAGGAGTAGATGCTTCCCTTTTTTAAATTTTGCCTTTTTAAAAAATTAGATAAGGTTGCTACTGTTTGGTGAATTTTTTTCTTTTAATCTAGGGGAAAACTGGAGCAGCTTCACTAGTGCATTCTGTCAGAAATGAGGCATTCCCCTCTCCCGGAAAGGCAACCAAGGTCATAGCTGGAATTCCAGTGGCATCTTTCTCCCAGATATCTTGTCAGCAGGATTGGCAGGTGGCCAGGTGGAGTCCTATGGCTCTATTCTGGCAACACATTTCTTAAAAATTGTAATTTCTTAGTAGATATATCACTGTATATCAGAACTCTAATTAGCATGTTGTATTAGTACTCAGCCTGAAAGAGGTAATTTTAGTAGCAGTTTCCAAAACTAACAAAAAAGTTAGTTGAATGAAGGAAGAGAACTGCCTTAAGAGAAGTTGTTAACAGCCAGTACAAGATAAAACAGCAGTGAGAACTGTGAGAAAGATAGATCTATTTACTGTTCTGTCTCCCTCTGACTTCCTAAAATCCTGCTAATATAGCTCAAGCAGATCAGTCTCATGTTACAGAGAAGAGTGGAAAAGGTAAAGAAATAAGCAGAAGAGATCCAGTTCAGTGAGCTTCAGACAACTTTTTTATGTTCACCTGGAAATAGCAACACTTGCAAAGAAAGAAAGATTGATTCTTTATTTAAGTAACATGTAAACTAAAAGCCCACTCTTCGTCACTGCTTAATATATCCATGTAACAAAAATGCACTTGTACCTCACAAATATGTAAAAATAAAAAAAATGAAAGAGTAATATTGTAGAAAAAGATAATAAATTTGCAAAATTTAAAATTTAAGAGAAACAAGAATATTAATAATATGTCCAGGTGTAGGACAACACACACTCATTACCAGCATGGGCATACCCTGGATATGACCCCAAGTAGGTGATTGGAGCATGGAGAAAGGTCCTGGGGGTGGCCCACTTGGGATGTCCCCTCCCTTTAGGATCCATGTCTGGGCACACAAGTCATGTTGAGAAAATGGGCAAAATGTTTTCTGTCACTGCTGACCACATCTTGTAGCTATGCACAGTGAATTTCCTCACACACTTCCTTTAGACAGTTGGCCCCCCAGACTGGTTCATACCAGATTGGACACACCTGGATCAGTGCCCATAACCTTTAGTTAGATTTAGTTCACCTTTAGTTCATTATAATACTAAAAATATTCCTCTAGAGGGAAATAATAGCCATTTTGCAAACACGCAACATATTAAGAAGCGTGTTCTCACACCACATTTGCACACTAGAAACTACCTATTTCATGCTTAAGCACATACACCACACTATTTAAAATGTTACATAACCTATGTGCCTTTTGTAATTGAGAGTGTTTTTTACTCCCCAGCCAGCTTCTCCTGGACAAACTTCCCTCTACATAGTTACCTCAATAATGTTGTTTTGTTTTTGTATCCACACCATTTCTTCAATCTTTTGGATTCAGTGATTTCTTTCCCTTTTAGAGTTTTTGGGAGTACAGCACTACACCAAGGTTACAAGTTTGAGAAGAAAATAAAGTAAGCATGATGGAAAGAGTAACTCTTTTTGCATCAAAAATACTTAAAAACATTTAGTACAACTGATGTAAGTTTCAAAGTCTGAAAATGAAACACTGAATTAAGAATACCAAGCAAGTTAAAATAAAATTTTTTTCTCTACAAACTTTTGTAGAGGGGAGTTATTGCCTCTTCAGTGGACATTGTTCTCTTTACTACTACACATATACATTGACATTCATAAGGGATAATTACAGTTACTCAAAGAGTACTCAGTTTATTCAACCAAAATCAAACACTATCACATATTCAGGAGTAAATAGACATAGAAATAATGTCTTAAAGTAGTTTTGTCAATATGTTTCTATTATTTAAAAATTATTCAAATTTAATAACTCATGGATTGAACTCAAACAGAATTTTATTTAGATTACTTGTTAATCTATTTCTTCACTCTTTTTATTACAATGTATGACTAAAGTAAAGGTTTCTTTTCTTGCTTATATTTTTATGAATCGGTGAGATAGTTTTAAATCTTGGTTTTAACTTATCGCATGATTTATTTTTTTCTCATATGACTCCTTACCTCCAACATATAAATCATGGTCTGTTTAATTTTACCGTTTCTCAGAAAACTGATTCTTCTCTCCCATACTGACAAAGGTTATACAGTCATGCCTAATTTTACTGTATTTTGCTTCCCCAGATTTTTTCTTTTTTTCTTTTCTTTTTTTTTTAATTAAAGATTTAAGCCGGGCTCGGTGGCTCAGCCTGCAATCCCGCGATTTGGGAGGCTGAGGTGAGTGGATTGCCTGAGCCCGAGGGTTCGAGACCCGCCTGGGCAGGCGAGACCTCATCTCTACAACAAATAAAAAAAATAAATAACCGGGCGTGGTAGCGCACGCCTGTAATTCCAGCTACTCGGAAGGCTGAGGCAGAAGGATCTCCGGAGCCCAGCAGGTCGAGGCTGCGGTGGCCGGAGCGGCCACTGCACTCCAGTCTGGGCGACAGAGTGAGACTCCAACTCAAAAAAAAAAAGAAAAAGATTTATGGCAACCTTATGTCAAGTAAGTTTATTGGCATCATTTTTTTCCTACCCAATTGTGGTCTCATTTGATGCCAAGAGATTCACCTAAATTCCCAGCTACAGTTGAGGAGACTGAGGCACTGATCCATCCCCCAGTCACAGCTCTCGATGGCTTGGGACGTTGCTATTTCCCATCTTCCTAAAAAATAGTTACCCAGCCTGCAGCAGAAACAAACAATACTACTCTAAGACTCTATGGAGCTTGTGTTTTAAATGTGATTGTGAAAATTGCAATTAAGAGGAGTCTTCAATTAATTGAGTGTTCCAGGTAATTTGATTTTCTGGCTCAATTGAGCACTAACCAGAAAAAATTTTCTATTAAAACATGTACTTCCAAAGTATATAAAACACACTTTTTTGACTTGATGAACCCCATTTGAGTTTTCTTAAATAGTTAAGTCCCTGAAAGTACCTGGGATGACTGTCCCCAAAATCACTCTCACCACTACCCCAGGCTGCACCAGGTATCATCTTATGCCCAGATATTACCTCTGTAGCATTAATTAGTGGAAGTATTGGCATCAATTTTTCCAACAACATGTGCTCACTTTGTGTCTCTGTGTCACATTTTGGTAATTCTCCAAATATTTCAAACTTTTTCATTATCTGCTTTCATATCTGCTATGATAATCTGTAACCAGTGATCTAGGATGTTACTATTATAGTTGCTTTGGGACACCATGAACTACATTCATATAAGTCAACAAACTTGATAAATGTGTGTGCTCTGATTTCTTCACTGACTGGTCACTCCCTTATCCCACTATCTCTTCTTAGACCTTTCTATTCCCTGAGACACAATAAATATTGAAATTAGGTCAATTAATAGTCATATAATGGTCTCTATATGTTCAAGCAAAAGGAAAAATTGCATATTTCTTACTTTAAATCAAAAGCTAGCATAGTTACGTTTAATGAGGAAGGCATGCTGGAAGTCAAGTTAGTTCAAAAACTAGGTCTTCTGTACAAAAAGTTAGCCAAGCTATGAATACAAAGAAACAATTATTGAGGAAAGTTAAAAGTGCAACTCCATTGAACATACAAATGATAGGAAAGCAAAACAATATTATTGCTGACATGGAGAGAGTTTTAGTGGTTTGAGTAGGAGATTATTCCAGCCACTGTAGTTTTTGGAGTCAAATCCTAACTCAAAGCAAATTATTAACTCTCTTCAAATTATATGAAGGCTGAGGAATGTGAAGAAACTTCAGAATAAAAGTCAGACATTATCAGAGGTTTAGTTCATGATGTTTAAGGGAAAAAAAATCTTCATAACATTGAAGTGCAAGGTGAAGCAGCAAGTGCAGATATAGAAGCTGTGGCAAATTATTCAGTAGATCTAGCTAAGATTATTGACGAAGGTGGTTACACTAAATAACACATGTTCAATGTGGATAAAACAGCTTTTTATTAGAAGAACTTGTCATCTACGACTCTCATAGCTAGAGAAGAGAAGTCACTGCCTGGCTTCAAAGAAAAAGTTGACTACCTTGTTAGGTGCAAATGTAGCTAGTGACTCTTAAAGTTAAAGCCAATGCTTATTTGCCATTTCAAAAATCCTAAAACCCTTAAGAATAATGCTAATCTTACTCTGCCTATGCTCTGTAAATGGAAGAACAAAACCTGGATGGCAGCACATCTGATTACAGCATGGTTTACTGAATATTTTAAGCCTACTCTTGAGATCCACTACTCAGGAAAAAAAAAATTCTTTCAAAATATGACTGCTTATTTACAATAGCTGGTCACCCAAGAGCTCTGATGAAGATGTACAAAAAGAGTAATGTTTTCCTGCCTGTTAACACATCATTCATTCTGCAGCCCTTGGTTCAAGGAGTAATATTGACTTCAAAGTCTTATTATTTAATAAATACATTCTATAAGGCTAAAGCTGCCACAGATAGTGATGGCTTTAAGCAAAGCAAATTAAAAACATTTTGGAAAAGATTCACCATTCTAAATGCCACTAAGAATACTTGTGATTCATGAAAGGTGGTAAAAATATCAACATTAACAGAAATTTTTAAGAATTTAGTTCTGGATTATTGGAGGGGCTGTTCAAGATGTGAGTAAAGAAAGTAACTGCAAATATATTGGAAATAGAGGGGAAAAAACAAAATTAGAAGTGGGGTCTGAAGTTGTGACTGAATTACAATAAGAAGTGGATTCTCATGAATGAGCAGAGAAAATGGTTTCTTGAAATTGAATCGACTCAAGATAGATACCATGAATATTGTTGAAATGACAAAAAATTGCGTATATTACATAAACTTATTTGGTAAAGCAGCAACAGATTTTAAGAGGATTGATTCCAATTTTGAAAGAAGTTCTACCCTGAGTAAAATGCTACAAAATACTTTCTTTATTATTTCTTCTGTTGATGTACACAGGATTGAATATTAATCAGCCATAAAAAAGAACGAAATCTTGTAATTTGCAAAAACATGGATAGAACTAAAGAACACTGTTAATTGGAAAAGCTAGGCACAGAATGACAATTTGTGCATGTTCTCACTCATAAGTGGGAGTTAAAACAACTGATTTAATGGAGATAGAGGGCAGAATGATGACTATCAGAGGCTGACTGGGAAGAGCAATGAGGAGTGGAGGATAAATAGGAATTGGTTATTTGGCACAAAAAATACATTTCAAAATAATGAATAATATCTAGTGTTAGATAGCACAGTAGGGTGACCAGAATTAGTAATAACTTATTGTATTTTTCACAATAGCTAAAAGAATAGACCTGTAATGTTTTCTACACCTGGAAATAATGAATGTTGAAGGTGATCCAAATTACCCTGATTTTATAATTACATAATGTATGCTTAAAGCAAATTATCACATGCACCTTATAAAATAAACTATTATGTTTCCGTAAAATTAAAAAATGCTATCAAACAGCATCACATGCTACAGAGAAATCATTCATTAAAGGAAGAGTTAATCAATGTGTCAAACATTATTGCTGTCTTAGTGTAAAAGGTGGGGGGAACACCCAATAAACAAGAATTGTCTTTTGGAAGATGAATCCCTTTGTAGTACACTCAGAATTTATTCCTCTGGGATCAAATGATCAATGAAGGTTTTTATCTGGAAGTTTTTAGAAGGTTGAATCATTATTTGTAGAAGAAACATCCTGAGTTGTGGCAAACAGGTGACTGGTTCTTCCACAATGACAACACACCTGCCCACACCACACTAAGTATTCACCAGTTTTTGACCAAAAATGACATTACCCTCATGCCCCACACTCCCAGTTCACCTGTTCCCTCTTCTAACTACTCGTTTTGTTTCCCTGGATGTAAAAAGTCCTCAAGGGTGGAAGAACTGAAACAAAAAATGGCAGAAGCACTAAAAGGCATCAGAATTGAAGTTACTCAGAAACTGTTTTGAGCAGTGAAAAAAGCATCTTAATAAGTGTATTCCATCAAATGGAGAGTACTTTGAAAGTAAGTGAAGTTTAAACATGTAAGAATAAATACGCATGCATGGTGGGGTGACTCATGCCTGTAATCCCAGCACGTTGGGAGGTGGAGGCAAGAGGATTGCCACAGCCCAGCTATTCAAGATCAGCCTGGGTAACTTGGCAAGACCTCAGCTCTACAATAAAACAAAACAATTAGCCAGGTGTAGAAGCTGAGGGAGAAGGATCGCCTAAGCCCAGCAGGCTGAGGCTTTGGTGGCTGTGTCCGTGTCAATGCACTCCAGTCTGGGTGAGAGAGTGAGACTCTGACTAAATACATACATACATACATACATACACACATACACACACAATTTTGTATAAATAAATTCTGGGGTTTTTTGGCCCTTCTTCAAAAAATTATCACAACCACACTAACCTCAGCAATCTCCATTCTGATCAGTTAGCAGTCATGAACTTCAAAGCAAAACCCTTCAACAGCAAAAAAATTGTAAGTCACTGAAAAATAAGATGACTATGAGCATTTTTTAGTAATAAAGTATGTTTTATTTTATTTTTAATTGACACAAAATTGTACATATTTATGAAGTACAGTATTATGTTTCAATACAGGGATACATTTTGTAATAATCAAATAAAGATGATTAATTACTATATCCATCACCTCAAATACTTGTCATTTGTTTGTGGTGAGAATATTCAATATACTTTCTTTTAGTTACCTTGAAGTTTACAATGAATTCATGTAACTATAGTTGCCCTATTGTGAACTTGATTTTTCTATCTAACAATATCTTTGTACCTGTTGACAAAACTTTTCAAATCTTTTCCTTAGAATTGAAGTATTTTAATTGAATTCATGTTAACTATAGTTGCAAATTGTGAACTTGTTTCTTCTCTCTAATAATATCTTTGAACTTGTTGACAAAACTTTTAAAATCTTTTCCCTAGAATTGAAGTATTTAAACAATGAGGCAGGCACATTGTTTTTAAACACAATGCTAGTGCACAATTAATAAATTACAGTATAGTTTAAACATAACTTTTCATATGAATTGGGAAACCAAAAGATTTGTGTGACTCATGTCATTGCCATATTTATTGAATCGTGGTGTTCTGAAACTAAACCTACCATATCTGTGAGGTATGTTTGTAGTTTGTAAAAAGAAAAAATCCTAATTATAACAGTAATTTATTTTTCAAGTATCTTGAAAATTACAGTATTTATATAAACTGTTGAATTATTTTGCAAATCTACTCAATATTAGGAAAAGAAATACTGAAAAAGTTAAAGAAGGTGTTGAAATTTGTGGAGGTGCAATATACAATGTGTTAAGATGTTGAATTAATTAATTAAGAAAACAGAGAAGACATAGTATTTAGTTACATGGAAAACATATATTTTAAACATTTCGCACACCTTCACAATTTCCCCATGAGGATCCGAGAGTAGAAACAATTTTAGATCTTTCTACATTGCCATCGGCACAAAATGAACTTCAGATATATTAAAATAACTAAGCTTTTGCCTTGAAATTGAAAGCTATAGCCCAGGTGCATTGGCTCAAGCTTGTAATCCCAGCACTTTGGGAGGCCGAGGTGAGGGGATTACCTGAGCACTCGGGTTCGAGAATAGACTGGACAACTTGGTGAAACCTCATCTATACAATTAAAAAAAAATAGCTTGACGTGGTAGTGGGCGCCTGCAACTCTGGCTACTTGGAAGGCTGAGGTGGAAGGATCGTTGGATCAGCAGGTCGACTCTGGGGTGATCATGAGCTTGCCACTGCATTCCAACCCCTGGGCATAGGAGTGAAACTCCGACTCAAACAAACAAACAAACAAACAAACAAATAAAACAAATAGAAGGCTATAAATTGAGAATATGAAGCATTGTAAATACAAAATAAGTGATATAAATTGCTCATAATATATTACCTGATTAGAGCTTATGATAACACATACGTAACACAATATTACCCTTTCTTGAATTGTAAGTAAAGGCATAACGTTTACTATCTATCAAATATTTTATATTATTTTGTTAACTGTAACAAGTTAGATAACGTCTATCTTCCATCTTAGACCTATTACTTTCCTAGAGCTTCTTTCTAAAAAAAACACTAACAAAATTCCATATCTTTTCTTCAGTATTATCTCAATAATGGCATCAACATTATAGTATTAAGAAAATATTATTTCCAGGGATTATAGACATTATTATGGAATCAATAAATAAAAGAAATAGTATTAAATTACAAGCTTGCTTTATTCTGAAACAGAAATATTCATTAAATGCATGTTTAAACATGTGACCAGCCTAAAGCAACATGGTCAATTAGATAGTATTTTAATGCAAAAGTATGGTGACCCTCCACTCATATTTGTTTACAAAGCCTATGTACCCAAACATTTTTACAACCCCCAAATTTCCACCTCATATACATTTTTTAGGACAGCTTTACATATGTAAACTACAATGTTTTAAAAATATCTAAGTCAAGTAGCCTAATGGTATATACATCTGATACCTTATTATTAATGCATTTATTTTTAATTATGAAATATTCTTTATTCTTTCTTGAAATATTTGCATTTTAACAGAGACATTTCAAAATACAAGTCGGGTGTGATTCAGAAATAAATTTACAGCATTTATAGCTGTATATGATACATAGTCATTTCACTGTTTTTATAGGGGATTGATTTCAGAATTCCCAGTCATCAAAATTTACAGATTCTCAATTCCCTTGTATAAAATGGCATTATATTTGCAGATAAGTTAACCATATCCTCTTGCATACTTGAAAAATAATTTATAGACTACTTGTAATGTTTAATGCAATGAACATATTATGCAAATAGTTGTTATGTGGCATTGTTTTTATTTGTTCAATTTTTATTGTTGTATTATTATTTTAATTTATTTTATGAATATTTTTGTTATGTGGTTGATTGAATTTGGGAATTTAAAACCTACTGATAAAGAGGGCTGACTGTGTATCATTATGACTGCTCACTCTATTTATGTTAGGTTAGTTGCTCTAATTTGCCAGTAATAGTTTAAATCAAATATGGAGATATTTTTACAAATAGATATAGTCAGGAAAGACTAAAATAAAGCATGACCGTGCAACCTGAAAAATTATTTGCCATTAATGTCAATTTAATATCTTCTTCTCTAGATCACACAAGAAAAATTAATCAATTCATGTTTTTGATTGAAGTCTAGTTTTCAATATTATTTTATTCTGTTTGTGTTATATTTACTTGCATGCATCTTGTATACCCTACGAGATTGAGATCTTATTAGCATTTTTCACCTTTGAATCCCCAATGTGTATGTGACATATGACTATGTTTTAATAGAAATCTGTTGACTTGAGTAGAATAAAAATAAAGATTAAAATAGGTTTCTACTTTTTAAAAAATTACAAGAGTTGAGGTAAATATTTCTAAAATGGAAAAATATAATGGGTAGGTTTAGGCTTAATGTGAATTGTGTACTGTGCCAAGTAAATTTATGTCTTAAATGTTTCCTAATACTAATAGCTTTCTGAAGCCCAGGAGAGACTCTTCTTATTTAAAACCAAATATGCTGCACTGGAAAGATTAATACTTATATGAATAACAGTCTTACAGTTGAATTCTTACTCTGCTATTAGCATTTGTAAATAGATCTAGTGATGCAAAGTCTTCCTGAGAACCATTCAAAATAAATAAAAAGTGTAATGCCACCCTATTTTGTATTCTTTTTTATTCATATGTTACAAATTTATATACCTAAAATATATTGGGTAGCATCAACATTGATCTTTATCACATAGATTCTAGCAGATAAGTATTGTTTTGATACAACTGATAGAAAACTATTGGATACACTATACATTAGTATCTCTAATCTGGCTCTGTTAATGTTGCTTTTATTTTGATGTTGTTTAATCTTTAAAATGTGGTTGGATATGGCCTCAAGTCTCAAGATATTGCTGCAGTAAAAGGATTTGCTTCTGCTAATCATAAAACCCCATGAGATAACAACGGCAAAATAGCAGTAATATAATATCTCTTAACATTGACTGCTTTGAGTCTTTAATAATAAGAAATATTATTTTATGTTCACTATTTTATTCAAGACTATAATACTTGATGTGGATTCTGTATCTGTGCACAAACGTCTGTACTGGAATCAGATACAATTGAAATTATGTTTAAAAAATGATAGTATCTAAACTTACGTTTGAAAATAAGATATTAAAATAAAAAATTCCACAGAAAATATGATCCTTGTTGCATTTTTTGAAGAAAATTACCCAAATTAAGCATTGTCACCCTCAGAAAAAAGACATAAGGGAGTCTTGGAGAATCTTTGATTTCAACTTGGCACATTCTATACCCTTTTCTTTATAACCTTTAAGACCATGCACAATTTCAGGAATTTGTTAGTTTCTTGCCAGTGCCTCTTTTAAATACTTCATAGTACAGCTTATCAAAATATGATCTGCATATCACAGTTAGTTCCTCACAGTCTCACAAGCAAATTTCAGGTAATTTGGCATTTTCAAAGTAAAACATGATACATTAATATTCATATGTGCTATACAACTTTGAAATATGTGAGTAATTATGTTTTCAACAAAATTTTCCTCCATTTAAAATTATCCTGTTTTAAATATAGGTACACACAGTAAAAGAGGTGCTTAACTCAAGTAGTCTCAGATATATAGAAAAAGTAAAAAAGTTATATTGTTTACATTACAGAGACAACTTGGAAATTGTAACTGAGATGTTATAGAAATGTATTTTATTCTTAATAATTACTGTTTTTTAAAGGGAATACATGACATAATAGAATCTTGTAACTTAACAGTTTTATCTAGCATTTATCAATAAAAAGCTATTAATAGCAAAAGCATGATTATATATCACCTGCAAGTTCTTGTTTACATTTCTCAAAGTAACAATATATCTGTAATACAAGAAAAGACAAAATGGATTAATAGTAAATCATAGATTAAAACTGAATGATAAAAGAAAGCATAAATGAAAATATAACATTTATGCAAAATATTTATAAATCTATTTGCATTGGGATAAGTGACTCTAGAAATAAAGTAATTTGAAGTAAGAATTTGATTAAAATATTAGATAGTATCTAAAAACAAAATTATGCTGAGCTAAAAGTACAAATATGTCCTTATAATAATGTTTATTACTCTTTTCAAGAAAAGAATCAAGCAATCTCTGTGATAAACAATTTTATTTTTAGGACAGTGCAAAATAATGCTTTCCAATAAAAAACTAATACATAAAATAAAAGAAATTTTGAGGCAATGTAGATTACTAATTTAAAAGAATGTCACTGTGTAATAATAAAACTGTCAATTCAACAGAAATACATAAAATATTTTAAATTTTTATGCACCTAAAATATTATTTTCAAAATATATAAGAAGTTGATGGTAAAAGTAAAAGTAATTGAGAAGTATACCTTTAGAAAAGAAAGTTTAACTTATTCTCTCAACTAATGATACATTTAGCATACAACAAGTAAGTAATATATAATCTTGTCAAGTACACATAAATCATAATAAAATTGAGCATATAACAAAAGAAGAGTAGGTCAAAGCATTTTTATAAAAAACATCAAAATCATATGTACCTTTACTAAATTCTATTAACATCTACAATTTTTATGCTATTCCTGCAATGCAGTCTTATAATTTTTATTTACATATCAAGTTGCCTTTGGAATATTAAAAGAAAAAAAGCAACTTATAATTCCCTACATAGCTATCATTTTTGGCTCATTTCTCAGTTTAAATTCAAATTTTCTTTTGTTGTAATTTTTCTTCAGCAGAAACATTTTTATATAGTGGGTTAGTTTGTAATTAATTTGCACAAGTTTAATTGATGTAAAAATGTATTTATTTTGCTTTTGCTTTTTGATGGATATTCACCAAATATAGGAATCTTGACTGGCAGTTTCCCCTCAGAACTTTGAAGATATTCTATTGTTCCCTGATTTCCATGCATTTTATAAGCTGTAAGCCAGCAGTTATAACTATCTTTTGTTGGTGTTAATCTATGGGAAAAAAATTAAGTTTTTTTAAAAATATTTTTTCAGAAGTTTGACTATAACCCTAGTTGTGATTTTATTTAAATATATCTAGATTAGTTTTTCTTGAATTAGATGTGCCCTTAAGTTGTTGTTTAGTGTTTTTGTGTTTTGGTTTGCTTTTAGGTTTAAAAAAATTAGAAACATTTAACAACTATTTCTTTAAAAAAAAAACTTTTTTTTAATTTAAAGATGAGGGGTACAATTCAGGGTTAGGTATACAAATATTCATTATGCAGGTACCCTTGTTGTTGCAGTGTGCCCCCCTTCCCCAGGTAGATTCCCACTATTGCCAATCTCGCTTCCCCACCCTACTTGAGACATTTCCCACTACTGCCAATCCTTTTCTTATAGTATTACAATAATTGTTCAAAGTCTGCTTATGATTAAGAACATGTGATACTCAGTTCTTTGCTTCTGTGAAAGATTACTCAGTATTATAGACTCTAAGTCCATCCAGGTTGCTGCAAAGTTCATGATCTTGTACTTCTTTATGGCTGTGTAATATTCCATCATGTATATGTACAACTTTTTATTTTTTTATTTTTTTATTTTATTATGTTATTGTGGGGTACAGTTAGGGGTTAGGCATACAAAAATATTTCGTTCAGGTACCCTTGTTGATAAAAGGTGTCTCCCCATCCCCAGATAGATTTTATCGAGTCCTCTTTTGATGGGCAGCACAGTTGGTTCCATGTTCTTGCTACTATGAAGATGTCCATCCTACCCAAGGAAATCTACAGATTTAACGCAATAACCATTAAATTACCAGCAACATTCTTCTCAGATCTGTAAACAAAAATACAGGAATTCATATGGAAACATAAATGACCATAATTCCCCAAAACAAACCTCAGGAAAAAAAAAAGGCAGGAGGTGTCAAACTCCCAGACTTTAAACTCTATTATAAAGCTACAATAATTAAAACAGCCTGGTATTTGTATAAGAATAAGCATATAGACCAATGGAACTGGATAGAGAGTCCAGAAGCAAAATCTCAATTTCTCAACCAACTCATCTTCAACAAAGGCTCCACCATGAAAGACTGGGGAGAAGAGAATCTCTTCAGTAAATAGTGCTGAGAAATCAGAATGACCACATACAGAAGATTAAAACAAGACCCCTACCTATCACCATACACAAAAATCAGCTCTAAATGTGTCAAAGACCTAAATGTAAACCTCAAACTATAAGAACCTTAGAAAATGCAGGTAACACCCTTATGGAAATTGAAACTGGCAACCAATTCCTGACCAAAACAATTATTTCTTTAAAACTTATTTTTTAAAACTATCTATATATATTTCTTTGTTTTATCTTAGCTTCAGCCTCTTGATATAATTGCTCATCTCTTGGAGGTAATTACAATATATAATATACTTGATACTGTCCATAGGTCACTAAGAAGCCATTTATTTTTTCTTATTATTCTTCAGATGAAATTATGCCTATTATCAGCCTTCAAGTTCTTTGTCTTTTACCATATTCAATTTTCTGCCAACAAATTCAGTATTTTTTTCAATTTGAAATTTTGTACTATATGTTTTCCAATTTTTGATTTTATTTTATGACTGTTTGTAATTGTATAGCACATGTTTTATTTCACAACTAATATTTACTACTAAGGTGTTTGCACTGTTCACTCATTATTATCAGCATTTCCTTTAACTGCTTTATTAGCTTTTAAAAGGGATTATGTTCTATTTTTAATGTCTGGGAATGACATGATCTGTTTTTATTTACATTATTTTCTTTTGGACGTGGAGCAGATTTCTGTTTGTGTATCTTACATTTTAAAAATTATAAAAATAAATATTTACAACATCAAGGCAATCAGAACAAATCATATCCATTTTTGATTAAAAAATTATTGAAGTATAACTTGCAAAGTGTAACTTCCACATTTTAGGTCTATGTTTCAAACAATTTTTAGCAAATGTATACTGTTTTGCAACCATCATCCCAATTCAATTTTAGAAAAAGATCATTCCAAAAAGATCTCTCATATATGCTTGTAGTCATACCTCATCTTCACCCCCAGTCTCAGGCAACCACCAGTCTTTTATTTTCTTTCTAGATTTGCTTTTTATGTATATTTTATATAAATGGAATTATACATTTCTAAAAAACCTGGTTTCTTTCACTTAGCATAGTGCCTTAGAGGTTTATTCATGTTGTAGCATTATTTGGTACTTCCTTTATTTTTATAGCTGAATATTTCATTATGTGTATATACTACATACTGTTTACCAATTTTATCAATTGATGAATATTTGAAATACATCTACTTTTTGGCCTTATTAATAATGCTTTTTGGCTAAGCATGGTGGTTCACACCTATAATCCCAACACATTGGAAGGCAGAGGTGAGAGGATTTCCTGAGCTCGGGGGTATGAGGCCAGCCTGTACAACTTGGTGAGACCTTGTCTCTACAATAAACCAATAAATTAGTCAGGCATGGTGGTTTGTGCCTGTGGGTCCAGCACTTAGAAGGCTGAGGTGGAAGTATTGTCTGAGCCCAGCAAGGCTGCAGTGGCCATGAGCGTGCACTGCACACCAGCCTGGGCTTCAGAGTGAAACTCTGACTCAGAAATTATAATAGTAACAATACATATAATAATAATAATGCCTTCTGCCCTTTGCAGAAATCTTTATGTGAATGCATGTTTTGTTTCACCTAGGAGTACAATTGCTGGGATATATGGAAATATTTAACTTTAAAAGAAATATTTTTTCTTTTTTTTTTTTGCATTATGATAGCTGTTTTAATCACTTTATTTGTATGTACACAGTTTACAATAGTAATAGTAAGTTTACAAGCACAGAGCATGTGACATGTAAAGGGTTGATGACTGAATAAACTGATTTCTAAATTCAGGTTTGGTTTCCTATTTAAGGAAAGACAGAAGAATTACATTTCAAAATGTTGTGACCTCTAAATAAAATGATATATTGAGAAACAGGCATATTGTTGGTGAGACAGTAGATTGGTACAAATTCTACTTGCCAATATCTATCAAATACATATATTCTTTAACTATGCAATTCTACATCTAAAAATTTATTCTACATTACACAGTTAGCACCTACAGGAATATTCATCACAGAACTGGTTGCAACGGCAAAACAGTTGAACTAAAAGTCTCTCAAAAGGAACTGGCTAGCTATGGTGCATATGGATTATGAAATACCATGTAACTATCAAAAAGAACAAAGTGTGTCCATATGTATTTGTTACAACCTACAAAACACTTTGTCAAGTGAATAAGGAAAGATACAGAAAAATGTGCACATGTGGACAGTATGTTTTTTAAAAAAAATTTAAAGTTGTGGAGTAAAAGTGAGAATTTGCACATAAGTAGGCTACATGCAAGTGAAGTCTGGGCTTCTAGCTGGCCAATAGTCCCCCTGGTGGTGGACCAGGTACTCATTGTGTTGCCACACAATGGAATATTATGCAGCAATAAAGAACAAAATCATGGCATTTGCAGCAACTTGGTTGCAGTTGGAGACTGTCATACTAAATGTACTGTTACAAAAACAAAGATCTGAATACTGCATGTTCTCAGTCATAAGTAGGCCCTGAACACTAGTAACATTAGCACAAAGGGGCATCAGCAGTCACTGGGCACTGCTAAGGGAGGGAGGACGGGTAATAAGAGTAAAATAAATATTTTTTCAAAGTGTCTACACCATTTTATATTTCTACCAGGCAGTGTATGAGAGTTTTAATTTCTTCACATCCTTGACAACAATTGCTATTATATTTTCCCCATATTTATGAAGATATAATCGACAAAATTGTATCTACTTAAAGTGTATGACAATACTTATATTACATTTTATATATATGTTATGATATATCCACTGTGGTTCTCTGTCTGCCTGTCTTTCTCTCCAGTTTTGGGTGCAATGGTTTTCCCTGGGAAATAATTTTCTGCTCAACCCAAGAATTATTGCTCATTTTTAGGCTTGTTCAGTTTTTCACTTGTTAGAATAAAGTGAGGACATCTAATGTCCTTACATACTGGACTGAAGACTATAAGTCAGCTAATATATTTTTAAATATAAAAGTTTCATTTATTTTAAAATCTTTAATTATTTAACATATTACATTTTGCTATTATTGTAAACTTTTACTCTTCAAAAATACAGTAATTTTTTAAACTTTTGCTGGCTAATTTTCCTACATTTCTAAGTCTGTTTCTATGATATAATTTATTTTATACTTATTTGGTGTTTTTGTTTTTTTCCTGCTTCAGTTGTCTAGGAATTTTTTATTGTATGCTGTAAATTATTGTACTATATCAACATTTTACTATAATTTCTTTAGGAGGTTTTGAAATTTGTTTTGCAGACATTTAAGTTTGTTTCTGAATATACTTAATTCATTTAGGCCTCCTTTATAAACTTTATTTATGTAAAGGAGGTTTTACATTGCATTTGTAATTAATCTACTTCTAAGGCATGATTTTTCCAGGATCTCTATCCAGTGTCAAAATTATTAAACAAATTTTTTCCACTTTCACTGGAAGAAAATCGAATAGTTCTCTTCTCAGAATAATTAAGCATATCACTCCCAAGCAGTTTTTAATTGCCTGGCCTCATAGAGATTTATTCTATTCATGATAAGATTAATAGTTTGTCAAGCATTTCAGTGAATTACATTTGTACCTTTCTGGAACTTTACACTGGATTTTTCTGTTTACCTCTGATACTTGGCATCAAATATTTTAATTATCTTGGCCTTTCCTATTTCTTATTTCTCTTTCCTTCCCTCACAAGATCACTGGACTTTTCTTGACTTTCCAAATTCCGTGCTTCCATTTGGAAATTGCTTTGTGCAAAAATCTGGGCAACTCATAGAGTTAACCCTATATTCTTTCTTTCTCTAAGCAATGAGAGTCTTGTGTTGCATGCTTTTCAATATCAGAAACACATTTTTTGAAGTATTTTGTTTAGTTTTCTGCTTGTTTAAAATTTTTATGGTGTATAGTGCTGATGCCATGTGGGGAGTGGCACAAGACCTGTGGATTCTTGTGTTCATTTCTAAAATAAATTTTAGAGTGGCCAGAAAAGTTTTCAAACAAATTTTATTAGAGAAAGAAAGGGAAAAATGAATGGAAAGCATGCCAGAGCTTCCATAGGTCAAAGAATCTGCTTTTTACAATAGATCTGATATACCTTCACAATGATTGGTATGCCAAAGAGTGTGGAGCTTAGGTTACTGTCACTCTGGAAATTGAAGGGTCTTTTCCTGACCACATTGTCTTTTGCAGGAGACCTGTCAGATGTTTCTAATTCACAAGTTCCTGAGCTACAAGATGGTCTTATTATCATTTCTATGGCTTTGGTCAGTTAAGGAGTGGTATTCAGCCTTCCTCTTTTGACAGGAAACCTGAAATTTTCTTAGTGGTTATTACGCTAAGTCATAAATTGAAAGGTTGGGCTGTCCTAGCCTTACATTTGATGGAGTTTTCTTTTTGTTTGATTTTTTGGCTTTTCCAAGGGAATGGAGTAGTCTGCAGCTTGGCCTGCAGTAAAATGTAATGTTAAAAATGTCTGAATGTTTCCTAAAATCTACCTATGAAAAATATATCTATATCCAGACACACATTCATTATCAACATAGCTGCAATTGGAAATTTTATCTAGTAATTTTTTATTGAATACTAAAATTAGTGAATAATTTTTGATGAAAATCAATATTGAATTTTGTTTTTTTTGGTTTTTTTTTTCTGAGTTGGAGTCTCACTCTGTCACCCAAACTGGAGTGCAGTGGCTGCTCCCAGCCACCACAGCCTCGACCTGCTGGGCTCCGGCGATCCTTCCGCCTCAGCCTTCTGAGTAGCCGGAATTACAGGCGCGTGCTACCACGCCCGGCTGATTTTTTTCTTTTTTTTTTTTTATTGTAGACATGAGATCTCGCCAAGTTGCCCAGGCGGGTCTCGAACCCGCGGGCTCAGGCAATCCACTCACCTCAGCCTCCCAAAGGCGGGGGATTACAGGCTGAGCCACGGAGCCCGGCTTGTTTTCTTATTATAAAGAAAATGCAGTTGAGATTTGTTTGAATGTCATTAAGTTATTTTTGAATCAACATTATTCTTTTGAGTGTTCATTTTAAGATCTATTAGAAACAATGTATCTAGAGTTAGTTTAATCTTAGTGATAAAAGGTTAGACCTACTATCAACATGAGACCTTTCTAAGGTTTCTACTAAATTTTGCAGATATTAAATAAGGTCTCTTCTCTTCATCTGGTTTGAAACTTTATTCTTCAGTCCTTCTGTGAGATATAGGAATGTTCAGCTTACATCTTTTCAGAAGTATTCCAAGTCTGTGGCCTTTCTCTTTGAGGACATACATATTTTTATTTAGCAATAAACACAAGGGACATTTATGCAGTTTATGATGTTTTCTTCTTCTCCACACACTTTTTGCTTTAGTCCTCTGACTACCAAATTTTAATTCTTTGATTACTAGTTTTATTTTCTTTAATTATTTTTCTTTGTTGTATTTTTTGTTTGTTCCTTTTTATTTTTTTAATATTGCTTGTGTGTGAATTACAATTCATTCAGAACCAGCAAATTTAGAGTTTAATGAAAAAAAGTGTCAAGTCCATGACCCAGCTTAGAAATAATTGCTTTTCCAATGCAGCTGGGTGAATGAGTAAGATATATATTACATATATATATAAAATTAAAAAATTAACCTCACTTACATTTGCTTCCTCCCACCATTGATATTTTAGAGCCTTTATTTTCTTACCCTGACTCACCAATGAACTGTTTCATGTAAGTGTTCCTTTTCTCTTTTTCTGTAATATTCTTCATTTAACTTCTTTTCTAATAAATTTCTTTTTTTTTTTTTTTTTTTTTTTTTTAGTCATTGTCTCATTCTGTCATCCAGGTTGGAATACAGTGGCTCAATCACAGATCATCACAAAGACAGGTAGATATGAGGTATCACCATGTTGTTCAGGCTGGTCTCAAACTCCTGGGCTCATGCAATCCACCCACCTTGGCCTCCAAAAGTGCTGGGATTACAAACATGAACCACTGTGCCTGGCAGATTGCCTTTTTACTGAAAAAAAAATCTCTATACGGTAACAACACCCACAATTTTGTTGAAAGAAACATAATTATTAATCAATAGAAATGATTGAAAAACTGTGATTAACTAATTAAATTTGAGACTTTAGCATAAATCCATTTCTATCTTTGGGAGGGCTCCACTTTCTAATACCTTATTTGACTTTTGCTAAATTTATGTGTTGTTTTTTATAATTATAATTTGTGCATTAGATCGCTTCTAATTTTTTTTTTTTCATTTTCTTTAACTTTGTGAGAGAAAGTTTATTTATTTATTGGGGGTAAAATATGTTATTCCATTTTTTTAGCAAAATTTTTTTAGCATTTAAACAAAAACTATTTTCTAAGATAATTTATGGGATTTAATAAAAGTTATATCAATATTCCTGTTATATTTTTATCAATAACTCTGATAAAATATTTTAACCAACAAAACAAAATTGAGATATTGGCATGAAGGTAAGGGTCTTGTGTTCAGAAAGCACTAAATTGTTATTCTTCAGAAGTGAAAATCTAGAGAACAGTCTGAAGTTGCCATCTGGAGTAATAATAAGTTCACTAAGATAGCAGATGTCAAGGCCAGCTTCTCCTAGTCAAAACCAAATGTAACAAGTAACTCAATTTTTCACTGGGGGACAATTAGTTTTGAAGGAACTTTCTTACTTTCTCACAATTACTAATCTCTCATTTGTATTTCCCAAACTGCCCGAAGCACAGTTATCATCTCCCTGGATGATCTTTTTCTCATTGCAAAAAACAGTACTGCATTATTGGAGACAGATTGTTGTTACTAATCTCCCTCCTGTCATAATCTCTTTAATTGTTGAAAATGACTCATGTGGGAAGTGGATTTAAAGTGAGGTGATTATTGCAATATCTAACTTAATAACAATTTCACATTTTTTTCTCTTATATTAAAAATTGCTGGGCGTCCTTAACATCACTCATAGCTTGACTAACCTTAGATTCTTTTCTCATATAGCATTTATATTTTAAAAGTTTTAGATATATCTAGGCATATCTTACTAAAATAATTTGCAAACTCCTTCCTGGGGACCATAATATTATCACTTCGGTGTACTTCAAACATCACCCATTAACACACTCTTTAAAAATAATTTTGACTTCTTGTGAAAATAGTTTAGAAAGCTTTTAAAATTCTCAAATATTTTATTCAGATTCTAAGCTATGTGACCTGTGTGAGCAACTTGGGGAGACCTCATCTCTACAATAAATCAAAAAATTAGCCGGGCGTGCACCTGTAGTTCCAGCTACTTGGAAGGCTGAGGCAGAAGGATCGCTGGAGCCCAGCAGGTCGAGGCTGCGGTGGCCTGGAGCGTGCCACTGCACTCCAGTCTGGGCCACAGAGTGAGACTCCAACTCAGAAAAAAAAAAAAAAAAAAGAAAATAAGCAATGAATACATAAATTTGTCTGAAAGCAGCTATATTTATTCATTCATCAACACACCTCATTCCATGATTTAACTGAATATTTACTACATCACATTCAATTGAAATGACATATAGAGTAAATAAAAATGATCTGCAGTATATTAAAAGGAAATTTTAAATTGTGATTCACTATATATCCTTTATGCAGGTCATTGTCACTTAAACTATGTTAAATACCTTCTTTGTAGGATGCAGGTTCTTTTAAAAAGTCCTTGAGTATCTTAGAATTTAAGCTAAGATAAGAAGATATTTAAATATGGCTCTGAATGTAAAATGCATTTATTTTTCTTATTTGGCAAGATATTTCTTTATTTGAGCCTCTCTGCAAGAATATCAAAGTCTTGGTTTGTTTAATAAACACCAAAAGCACATATTTCTATAACTGAATTATTTTATCTTTTGGATGAGTTATTTTTAAATATATAATTTTATATTGAAAAAACATAAAAAATAATTTTATTGGTGAAATTTTAATGAAGTTAATCATTCGTATTCTTAATTACATGAAGAAAGGTAAGGCAAATATAAATCAAAGCTATCACTAGCTATATATTATTAATAGTATGAAGAGTTTATTTATCCACATACATTCAGCTCATTTCTCTGTGCCATTGAAAATAAAAAATATTGGAAATGTATTCTAAGTGCTATGCTAATGATGTATATTCTTCCTTTAAATTCAATTATTGCAAAATAGTTTTGCAGATTTACTGTTCTGATTATATTTTTCTCTGATTTCCAGTAAGTTAATTAACTTTTCCTAGTTTATTTTTATTATTAAAGAGGAAGCAGAGGCATGCTCAATATTGGGAAAAGTAGTTTGGGGTTTTCAAAAGTTTATATTAGAAAAAAATTGCACTTGTATTATTAAGAATCAAAGTTAGAATAATTTTTATGTGCTCAAACAAGGCATATTGTGAAAATTATCTATAAATACATACATCTTCCAGATTATGTAAACTTTTTTCTTGTTTAAACCTTGTCTCAAGTGTTATTTAATTTCTTTGGTATCCTTTTATGAGTATGGTTACCTATTGGAAATACTTTTAAAGTTAACTAATAGCATATGTGAATTTTAAAAAATAAGCTGACCAAATTAATTGCAAAAAAAGGAAAGAATTAAGTAAACTGAAGAATATCTCAGAAACATAAAATTTTCTTCTTAAAAATATGTATTCCATGGAAAGGTAAAGCACTTTGAATAGGAACAGTATTATCATAGCCCAATCACTTTCCACTGAAAACTTTGTTACTTCATAATATTGTTAAAATTGAATAAGACAACTAAACTTGGATATGATTATCGAAATCTATATAAAAATTTTATTCATTCTAAATGACTACATATAATCTCATGATTTCCGAGATGTCAAATTTTAACTGATCACAATAAAAAATTATATTTGCAAATTTTGAGGCATTAGAGTAAACAAAACTGATTTACTTTTTTAAACATAATAATATTTGTTAACTTTCAATATACTAAATTAAGTAAATACTCCAAAATTCAAAACGGAATTCTCTTTCAGTGTTTAAAATGACAATGTTTTATCTACTAGTGATTTTGTTTGTTTTATATTTAGAATGAGTATAAAAATTTGTAGCAGAAAGGGATTGCAAAGACATTAACAGTATTAGTCATCATCTTGAAACCCTCTATCCTGGTTTTGGGCAGCATTGTAGGTGTAGGTTGTGTTGATCTTTCAAATGATTTTATTTATAGGAATTATACTTCAGCAGATTCAACAAAGGTTTTTGTCATTTATTGTGAGGCTCAGTCTTCCAATCACACAGAATTTACATTAAATTTATCTTTTATTTTATTTTATTTTATTTTATTTTATTTTATTTTTTTGTGAGTTGGAGTCTCACTCTGTCGCCCAGACTGGAGTGCAGTGGCCGCTCCCGGCCACCGCAGCCTCGACCTGCTGGGCTCCGGCGATCCTTCCGCCTCAGGCTTCCGAGTAACTGGAACTACAGGCGCGCGCTACCATGTCCAGCTAATTTTTTGATTTTATTGTAGAGATGAGGTCTTGCCAAGTTGCCCAGGCAGGTCTCAAACCTGCGGGCTCAGGCAATTCACTCACCTCAGCCTCCCAAAGTGCTGGGATTACAGGCTGAGCCGGGAGCCCGGCTCAGCCCCTTTAAAAAGTAGGCAAAAGACATGAATATACCCTTCTCAGAAGACATACGGGCAGCCAACAGACACATGAAAAAGTGGTCAGCCTCATTCATCGTCAGAGAAATGCAAGTCAGAACCACATTGAGATACACCTAAGCCCAGTAAGAATGGCCATCATTAATAGAACAAACAACAGATTCTGGCGAGGATGTGGAGAAAAAGGAAGCTTCTACACTGCTGGTGGGAATCCAAACTAGTGCAACCTCTTTGGAAAACGGTGTGGCAATTTCTGAAAGAACTAGAAATTGACTTTCCATATGACCCAGCAATTCCCCTATAGGGAATATACCTGAAGGAACTCAAATCATTCTACATAAAAAAGATACCTACACACATATGTTTGTTGCGGCTCTATTCACAAGAGCAAAAACATGGACCCAACCATGTTGCCCATTGAAGCTGGACTGGATAAAGAAAATGTGGTATATATACACAATGGAATATTATGCAGCCATAAAGAAGGACAAATATATGGACTTCACAGCAACTTGGATTTTGAGTCGATCATACTCAGTGATCTATCACAGAAACCAAGAACAGAGTACCATATGTTCTCACTCATAAGCGGACCTTGAACAATTATAATACCATAAGGAAGCATTTGGCAGTATTGGGAAACTGTCAGGGGAGGGAGGGTGGCAGTGGAGTTGAGGGAAACTGCTAGGGGAGGGAGTGGCATAGCTCATCAACAAGGGTACCTGCATGATCAATGTTTGTAGAACTAACCCTGAATTGTACCCCACATCTTTAAAAAAAAAAAGTCCTAATTAAGGAAAAAATACTCTTTATTTTTAAAATTAATTATAGGGTATTCACATAAATAAATACTAAATGCAAAGTTTTGGAGAAATATTGATTATATTGAGAATAAATATGAAATAATAACCCTTACATACACATTGACTCTTTCCTTTTTCAAACTATATTTCTTAGATGTCTGAATTTTCACCAGTACAGTACATGTTGTTCCTGTTAACTTTCTAAACTTCAGATAAGTACACTATGAGTAAGGAAAAGGGGAACAGTACAATATTTAAAAACATTAATGAACAATTTTAGAATTGTAGTGTGATATGCCTTAAGTTTTAACTAGCAGTTGATTCAATTTATGCTTTATCCCCATCCGCCCCCCACCCCACAAATACACACACAGATACAGACATACTTGGGAGTATTATGATTACTTTAAAGTCTTTAACATAAAGGAAAATGTGTTTCTACTAGCTAGTCTTACAAGAAAACTTATCCAGTTTTTGCCTTATTGGGTCAGGAGAGAGCTAAAATCTCCTAAAGTAATTTTATTTTTATTTAGTCAGTAATGTGCTTTTGGCTGAATGGCTGAAATATGAGAGAGTGACAATTAACAACTTGAAGTAATAAAGAATGGATTCTATGATTTATAGCAAAGGAAGGCTTAACAGTAAACATAGAGGCAGAGTAAAAGAGCCAAGGTAGCTGGGTGTAGTGGTTCATGACTGTAATCCCAGCACTTTGAAAGCTGAAGTGGAAGTAGCACCTGAGTACAGGAAGTCAAGACAATGGTGAGCTATAACCATATCACTGCACTCCAGCCTGGATGACAGAATGAGACCCTGATTCCCCAAACAAAAAAAGTGTCAAAAATTGAAGTCTCAGTGAGTCTGTAACAGTATAGTGTGGCTATGGAATATATATGCTGGATTTCTACAGTTTTTTTTTATAATATTACATTATGTATACAATGTATAAAAAATAAATTTTTGGCTAAGGCAGGTTCTGAAAATTCTAATGTAGGAAAATAATTTATATAATATTTACCTTTTTATTTTGTGTAATCCATTTTGATTTTATAGTTAGCAATTAGGAAAAAAGAAGACACAGATTATATGAGCAAATGCCAAATCTGTAACATACACATAAAAAGTTTATTTCAATTTTCAATGAAATGCTTAACAATGTCACCCAGTGCTATTTGGATACCTTCTGTATTTCTGCATAAACACAAATAAACAAATCCTTCGCAGCTGAATATTTCTTCACTGCTATCATACATTATTTTAGCTAATTACAAAGAGCATCAAAATTCATTTAATCAAGAATCTAACCCTGGAGTCATTGCAAATAATTTTTGTAAGCATATTCAAAGACTGGATACCAAGATAAAATAATTTTAATAATAGCAATATTTTCTTTATTTAGAGACATAGTTTCCAGAGAATAAAAATTATATTTTAAATCAACATGATATCATTTATGATATCATGAGGTATCATATATGAATACTCACTATGAAAATCATATGTTGGATTATTTAATTCATTAAAGAAAAGCTTACCCTTAAAATGTTAAAATATAAACTGTGATAAAACTTGTACAACTAGATAGGTTGAAAAATATGAGTGAAAACCATATTGTTGAATTCTATTTTTGCAAAATGCCTTTTTCTTTAGAAAAGCCCCAACATTTAAATTAGTCTACTTTTGTGTAGACACTACTAAACATTCTCTTTCTCTTCTGCAAAGGTTAGTTAAGGTTAGTTAAGAAACATTCTATTTCCAAATAGCATCTATAGAAGCAATTGTCTGTCCCTTTTTCTGTAGTTATAAATAAACTTGAGAGGGTAAAAATATCCAATTTATCCTGTTTCTTAATTATAATATATTCCTTTGGATAGATTTTTACACAAACTACTATTTAGAAAAAGATGAATCCATAAGAGTAAAATAGTAATAAAGTAAAATATTTAATATTCATTTTTCATTTTTTGTGGTTTAGAGTAAGTACAATTAAAAAGAAAACATAGCCGGGCTCGGTGGCTCAGCCTGTAATCCCGTGCCTTGGGAGGCTGAGGTGAATGGATTGCCTGAGCCCGCGGGTTTGAGACCCGCCTGGGCAACTTGGTGAGACCTCATCTCTACAACAAATCAAAAAATTAACCGGGAATGGTAGCACGCGCCTGTAGTTCCACTACTTGGAAGGCTGAGGCGGAAGGATCGCCGGAGCCCAGCAGGTCGAGGCTGCATTGGCCAGGAGCGGTCACTGCACTCCAGTCTGGGCGACAGAGTGAAACTCCAACTCAAAAAATAATAATAATAAATAAATAAATAAAATAAAAAGAAAACATTAGGGCTTGGAATTTAAAATGATTTTATGTGATGCAGATTAATGTATTTAACCAGTTATATAGATGTAGCCCAAGTTAAATTACTAGAGGTTGATATTAGTATAGTTGAAAATAGCAGGAAGAAGAAAGAAGGTTTCAACTGATAAAGAGAAAACGTAGGCGGTTTATAAGAACAGGAAGGCAGAGACTCATTTGTTACTCAGTGCAAAGTAGTAAGATTGAAAAGCTGAATTTAGAGACATGGAATTACTCCCACTGGAAATGTTCAGTCATATCCCAGAAAGAATTAGCATTTCTCTTAAAACACATTATTGTGTAATATAATATTTGACAGTAAATATTTAGAAGTTTTAAAGTAATCTGATTTTTAAAGTTTCTTCATCTTACAATTTTATTTTTAAAATCTTGCTATCAGTTTTTTATTTATTGTGCTTTAATATACAGAACTTCTTCCAAGTATCCCGTTTTGTTTTAAAATATTTGAAATATTTCTTTAAAGGGTGGAGATTTTTTAAAAAATATTTCAAAAAACAATATTTAACTAATTACCCTCATGAGATATGTTTATTGTTTTAACCCTAATTCAGTGAACAACTTGGTCTCTTTTATATTGCAGTTACCCTAATAATTCTCCTACAAACCTCTTCACTAAGTCTCCTACAAAATCATAATCCAGAAAATTACATTAGAAAATGGACATTTACAATGACATATTATTACTTTTTAATTCCTGGATACTCTTAATGTTTCATAAATCACCCTAAAGATGTTCTTAATAGAAATATATTATAGTATAGTCCAAAATTGTCTTACATTTTAGTATGTCTCTTAGTCTATTTTAGTCTGGAATAGTTTTCCTGACTTTCCTGAAGTTTCATTCATAACATATTTCAGCTGTATAGACCGATTATTTAGTAGCATAATCTTTAAATCAGGTCTTTCAGATGATTGTTCATGATGAATACAAATTATACATCTTTTGGAATATCACAGATATGGTGCTGTGTTCCTTGACTTGCATAGTACTACAGAGGATACAATTTCAACGTGTTCCATTGTTGATGACATTCGCTTGAATTGCTTGATGAAACTGATATCTGCAAAATTCCTCTACATAGCAATAGTTTTAGTGTCCATTTTTCATTAATTATTTTGCAAACGTATTTTTTTTCAGGTAAGCCTGTTCTCACTTTCAACGTATTTATTATTTCGTTATACTAGAGACATTTCCTACTTGTTCAATGGGTTATAATTCATATAACCATTTATTTTGATGCTCAAATTATACAGACTTTGCCAGTGAGATCTCCTTCAAGCTTTTGATATGGCTCCTCATCATACGAATAGTTCTTTGTTTTCTGAAAATACAAGAAGTTTCAGGTTCACTTTGTATTGCTCCTATTCCACCTCTAGAGTCAGTCATTTTTAAAAGAAGTCATGATTCCCTTTAATGGAAAAACATATGTACAGCCTAATACTTGTGTCCTAGGTGCTCTTGTGGTTGGTAATTTGAAGATCACAACTCTTAGGCTTTCTCTTGCACAGAGAGGGAGTGTATGAGAACACACATGGAAACATACAATTATATATTAACACACACTTTTATATTCATTTCTATATTTATGAATACATATTAGGAAACCATGATTTAACAATGACATTTCCCATTCAAGTCCAATTCCATGAAATGTTTATTGTTGCCATTTTCACCCCTTTCAACCATGACCATCCTGGCTCCATTTAAACTTAGTTTATTTATTTGTTTGACAAATGCTTCTAGATTCACTCAATCGCCCATTACTGCTGTCATTCTCTCACCCATGTGATTACCATTTTGACTTTCCTAGGGCTCTGATACATACTTGGGCCATTGCCTACACCCCCATGAATATCTTTCTTGCCTCCCTACTACTTGGAAACCAGCCTAACTAGTGAGGTATCAAAATGCCATGCTGACTTATGCCTGCATGGAGGACTTTCTCACTTTGTCATGCATTTCCACATATCATCCCTTTGTAAATTTCTCCTCACTCAGTGTGCCTTGATTCTTCATAATAGGGTAATCCATGTTTGGAAACTCTGCATTAAGAAGTGTGAAAGATCTGATCATTTATCTCACTTGCAAGACAACAGATTAATCTGCTGCAGTTTTATGGATGATGAGACAAGATATAAATTCCTGAATCTGAGATGAAAGAATTTTTAGACACAGCAACAACAGTAGCCAGTGTGACAGTACATATGTTGTCATCTCCTAAACCACAATTCCAACAGGAAATATGGAGGGACAGATATGACTTTTACTTTCTTATATTTTATTTTAAAGATGTGGGGTACAATTCAGGATTAGGTATATAAGTAGACATTATATAGGTAAAGTTTGGGCCTACCTTTGTTGCCCACTTTGCCTGGTCTGAGATAAGGTACCCTTATTGATGTTGTATCCACTCCCACAACACCCCCCCACCACCACCACTACCCAGCAGTATTCTGCTACCGCCAATTCCTTTCTTTTCTTTCTTTCTTTTTTTTTTTTTTAAAGCAGGACTTATTGAGAGGACAGAAAGCTCCCACGATAGGTGGGAACTGGAGGGGATTTGCTCCAATCTCTTTCTTATAGTATTATGGTAAATGTTCAGGGTCTACTTATGAATGAGAACATGTGGTACTCTGTTCTTAGTTTCTGTGATAGATCATTGAGTACTATTGACTCTAAGTCCATCCAAATTGCTGTGAAATCCATGTTTGCCCTTCTTTATGACTGTGTAATTTTCCATTGTGTATGCATACCACAGTTTTAAAATCCAGTCCAGTTTTGATGGGCAGCATGGTTGGTTCCATGTTTTTGCTCTTGTGAATAGTACTGCAGTAAACATGCATGTGCAAGTACCTTTTTGTAAAATGCTTTTGAGTTTCTCCAGGTATATTCCTAGAAGGGGAATTGTTTGGAAGGTCAATTTCTAGTTCTTTTAGAAATTAACAAATTGTTTTCCATGGAGGTTGAACTAGTTTGCATTCCCTTTTCTCCGCATCCTCGCCAGCATCTGTTGTTTGTTTTATTAATGATGGTCATTCTTACTTGGGTTAGGTGTTATCTCAATGTGGTTTTGAATGGCATTTCTCTGATGATTGGTGAGGCTGAGCACTTTTTCATGTCTGTTGGCTGCCCATATATCTTCTTTTCTGAAGTATCTATACATATCTTTTGTCCACTTTCTAATGAGACTGTTTGCTTTTTTCCTTTTAGAAGGTTTGAGTTCCTTGTAGACCCTGGATGTTAGGTCTTTTTCAGATATATAGTTGGCAAATATTTTTTTTCCATTCTGTGGGCTGTCTCCCAGTTCTCTTGATGGTTCTGTTTTGCAGATGTTTTTCAGTTTAATAAGGTCCAACTTGTCTATTTTATCTCTTATGGCATGGACACCTGGGGTTTGGTTTTGAATTGGTTGCCTACTCCAATTTCTATAAGGGTGTCTCCTGCATTTTCTAAGATTCTTATAGCTTGAGTTTTTACGTTTAGGCCTTTGATAGATTTGGAGTTGACTTTTGTGTATGGTGATAGGTAGGAGTCCTGTTTCAATCTTCTGCATGTCATCAGCTAGTTTTTCCAGCACCATTTATTGCATAAGTTCTCCTCTCCCCAATGCTTGTTGGTGGCAGCTTTGTTGAACATGAGTTGGTTGAGAAATTGAGGTTTTGCTTCCAGAATGTCTCTCCTGTTCCATCGATCCATTTGCCTGTTCTTGCAGCCTTATAGAAAAGTTTAAAGTCTGGGAGTGTGATATCTTTCACTTTGTTTATTTTGCTAAGGATTGTTTAGGCTATTCATGGTCATTTATATTTCCATATGAATTTCTGTATTGTCATTTCCAGGTCCAAGGTGAATGAGGTAATTTAATGGGTATTGAATTGAATCTGCACATTTCCTTTGGTAGAATGGG
>CAUYQG010056272.1:0-38645 GCA_963574415.1 Tarsius wallacei | reverse complement strand
AAAGCATAAGCAACAAAAGAAAAATAGATAATAAGACTTTAGCAAAATCAAAAACTTTTGTACATCAAAGAACACCAGAAAGTAAAAAGGCAATCTATGAATGGAAGAGAATATTTGCAAATCATGTATATAATAAAGGTTTACTATCCAGAATATGTATGTTAAAAAAAAAACCCAACAAAATGACAAAACAATTCAGCTTTAATAAATGGGCAAAGCATTTAAATATACATTTCTCCAAAGAAGATACACAAATGCCCAACAGATACATGAAAAGATGCTCACATCATTAGTCATTAAGAAAATACAAATTAAAACCACAATGAGATACCACTTCATGAACAATAGAATGGCTATAACAACGTTTTTAAAAAGCAGAAAATAACAAATGTTGATAAGGATGTGAATAAATTGGAGCCCTCATACACTGCTGATGGGAATTAAAATGGCGCAGCCACTGTGGAAAACAATTGGACCTTTCTCAAAAAGTTAAACACAGATTTACTATATGACTCATGATTCCCACTTTTACGTATACTCAAGAGAATTGAAAACATAAGTTTACACAAAAACTTGTACATGAATGCTCATAATAGCATCAATCATAATAGCTATAAAGTAGAAAAAACCCAAGTGTCTGTCAACTGAAAAATAAACAAAATATGACATTTATACAATGGAATATTATTCAGCAATTAAAAAGGAATGAAACACTGTTACATACCACAACATGGATACATCTTGAAGACATTTTGCTACATGAAAGAAGCCAGACACAAAGACCACAGATTGTATAAGATGCCCAGAATAGGCAAATCCATCAAGACAAAACTGCCAGAATCTGAAGAAAGAGAAAAGAGAAAATGACTATTAAAAAGTATGGGTATATTTTTTGTGGGGAGAGGTGATGAAAATGTTCTGAAATTAGACAGTGGTGATGGCTATATAACTTTATTAATATTTTAAAAACAACTAAACTGTTCACTTTTTTTAAAGGGCGAATTTTACAGTATGTGGATATTTCAATTTAAAAAACTTTAATATATGTTATAGAAGATTTAATGTAGAAAAGATAAATCAACTGGAAGATTAAACAAATATTCAAAATACTTTCAAAGGGAAAAAGTAATAGAACATTATGACAGAGGGAATAAGCAACGTAGAAGAGAATGAGAAAGTTGACATAATTCTAACTGGAGTTACAAAAGAAGAGAAGAAAGACAATAGGGTTGAATAAATAGGTAAGGAGTTAATGTCCCAAAAAGTCTGGAATGTACTATAAAAAGCCATTCTCATTTCAGGAAACTAACACATTCTGAAGCATAGAAGTAACAAAATACGAATCCACAAGTAAAAGCAGTATATTGGGAATACAATGACACAAAGGAAGAAGACAAATTGTCTAAATGGAGAAAAAAGACAGAATGAACATTAAAGTGGCAGCTGGTTTCTCAAGAAAAAGTAAAAACAAAAGCCAGAACAGAGCAGAGTAATATTTTCAAGTTGTTAAGAGAAAATATTTATCAATGCAGAATTGCATACTTGGTCAGAATATCTCCCAGTAATGAAGGTAAAGTAAAACACTGTCAGAAAAAATTTAAAGACTGACCACAACCAATTCTCACTTTTTAAAAAACTTTCTAAAACATGGAAGGTTTGAGGTGCAAGAAAGAATAATTGAGTAAAGAAATATTTTTAAACTGTCACATGAAATGGAACATATGCACCCTCAGCCTCAGCATGGCTCTTTCCTAAATAAGGAAAACAGAACCCCTAACATCACAGGCCACTTAAAGCCTGATGGACACCACGAGTTCTCTTTCACCAATGAATGAGATTCAAGTCAAAGGAACCCGAGGTAACTCCTCAGGATTCCCAGTTAACACATCTTGTCTCCGCAATATATATAGGGAATCAGCAGAGTCCTTTGCAGGTGACTTGATAACCTTGTTTATGTCATTTTCTCTGGTGAAGTGCCTCCATTCGTGGTGTTTTATATGGTACTCACCTGCTGTGCTACTGGTACTGTCTGATTTTTTGTTCATATGTTGGAGCTAGAACATTTCTATACAATGTCATTTTTCAGACCCAAAATTCTTTGAAAAATAAAAAAAAAGACACATTTACAAGTAAATCTAAATAAAATTCAACAGTAGAAAACCAACAGTTAACAGTAACAATCTCTAATTTGTGAAGGTGGAACCAAAATTCTGTATAATAATAGATACCTCAAAAAACCTGGAATTATTTTTTGGAGAGTGGGCCCCTTGTAGTGCAGACTTCTTTTACTAGGTAAGTGTTCTAGAAGCCCATCAGCATTAGTGTACCAGCTAGCATTGTTGCGAGAGGCTGTGTGTGGCTTCAGTAAATTTTTTTTTTTTTTGAGATCCTTTCAATGTGTTTGCCCATTTCACGATGGGTGATTTATGAGTGCACCTGCTCACACTGTGCTGAGTTTTCAGCAGTTTTTGGCCAAAAAGAGCATGACCTCTTTGCCCCACCCACCCTATTCACCAGAACTCTGAAAAATGTCCTCAAGGGGAAACGTGTTGGATGTGGAAGAGGTGAAACTAAAACCAGCAAAAACACTAAAAAGCATCAGAATTGATGAGTTCAAAAACTGTTTTAAGCAGTGGAAAAAGAGTCTTGATAGATGTATTTCATCATATGAAGAGTACTTTGAAGGTGACAAGCTTAAACATGTAAGAATAAATGCTCATTTTTTATAAATAAATTTTGGATTTTTGGGGGGTTCTCTTTCATATAAGTTGGGAGAAGTTTGAATAGAGTTAAGGTCATCTGAGGTCCTTGCATTTTTTATAAGAAAGGAAAAGGTACTGATTAACTTTAGATTTTGCAAAGTAAAATTTTTAGAATGAACACTAACAATAAAATAGAAGATAATAGAGGGTATAAATTCCAAACGCTAGAAGCAAAAATGAAATGAGAAAAACTCCACAAACCTCTGTATCAGCTGCTAAACAAACTACCTTAAAACTTAGTGCCTTAAAACAACAATTGTTTATTACTACTCACGAAGTTCATGGATTAACCAGGTAGTTCTACTTATAGGCTAGATTTGGCTGTTCTTAGATGAATTCACTTATGTGATGTCATCAGGTGCTTGGCCTCTGGTTAGTCCGAGATGGCCTTAAAGGGCAACTCATCTCTTTTGCTTGTAGTTTCTCATTCTCCAACAGGCCAACCTGCTCTTGTTCACATGACAACTGGACAAGTCCCAGTAGAATGAGTCCAAGGTCTTTCAAGGTCTAGACCAGAGATTGGTCAACTTTTTTGTAAAGGTCCTGACAGCAAATACTTTGGATTTTGCGGGCCTTACAGTTGCAACTACTCAGTTCTGCTATATTAGCAAGAAAACAACCATTGCAATGTGTAAGTGAATAAGTGTGACTGTCTTACAATAAGTCTTTATTTTCAAAAATAGGCGGCAGGTCAGATTTGGCCTGTGGGCTGTAATTTGCTGATTCCTGGCCTAGATTTAGAACTGATAAAGTTTTTCTTTCACCTCTTCATAGAAGGAAATGCAAAGTCTTATTGCCAAAGAGATTCCTTTCTAGGAAGAGGAATAATTGCATCTCATTTTTGACAACCCACCATAATTTCAATAAATCAAAAAGAAGTCAGGAAAAAAGGGCGAAAGTCCACAGAAAAATAAGATAACAAAAAGCAATATGAATAAAGTCAGACATATTATTATTCGCAAATTCACAGTAAATGTGAAGGGAAACATCTCTTAATTTAAAGTTATAAAGACAAACTTGTTGAAACGGCAAAGAAGAATTTTTAAATTCATCAACACTGTGGGAGATTTTAGCTCATTACTCTCAATAATTGATTAAGCAAATGACACTATTGAGTGAAGCTGAAGACATGCACCCCACACAACTCTGCAATTCCAGTCCTAAATGCATTTTCTTAAGTGATTCTTATTCATGTGCACGAAGATTCATGTACAAGGTGTTTCATGGAAGCATTGCATATAAAGCAAAAGACCAGAAACAACCAAATTGTCAGACCAAAGGAGAATGAACAAAGAAAATGTGAATGAGGTCAGTAACAGAAACTTACATGATAGAGAAAAACAATCAACTCAACCACGCAGATGAATCTCAGGAACTAAGAGTAGAATATACAAAGCACATGCAGAAGATCACATACACTCTGATTTTACTTACCTAATGTTCAAAACACGGAAAACTAATCAGTCTATTTTTAGAATAAACACGTAAATGGTAAGACTATTAAGATCGCCCTTACCTTTGTGGGTTAGGTATGGGAATGAGATGAAAGGGGCATAAAAAGCTTTGAAGATGTCTCTTAAGATGTGACGATTTTATATTATTTCTTTCCAATTTAAGTCACTTGGGCTTCTCTGAGTTTCCTCTACTCTCATCCATTACTTCATCTGCAGAACATATATTCTGGAGAGGCTGTACTCATCTTAGTAAAGGGGAGAGAGAAAGAGGCTATATAGTCTGTGACAGATGTGGCTATGAGTTTGCATTTATAAAAATTCCCCTTTTACCTTGCAATTGCATTATACAGAAAGTTGAAATTGTATATCATTTTACTAAGCAGAAAAACTCTAAATGGCATTTTCCAAATTCCTATTTTAAATGATAGTTCTGCTCAGTAGAATATAATTATATTTTTTATTCTTTATTGATTCTGGTCTTTATACCTGATTGCAATAAATGTGCATTAAGAAGCTTTTGTATCACTGAAAAGACTTTTCAAGCTGAAGTCTGCAAACCATGTGTGATTATTTAATTCACTAAGTAAAGTATATTACAAGTTGAGCATCTCTAACCTGAAAATTAGAAATCCAAAACACTTCTGATCCCAAACATTTTGGTTAAGAGATACTGTATTGCAAAATATTTTCGGGGGGGAGGGGTTCCTAATTTGATGATATTCAACCAGGCAGTCCACCTATGAAATTCCATAAAGGATTTTATGAACATTTTCCAATTTCAACTAAGGCCTCCCCTGTAGCTATAACCTCCAGGAATATGGCCCTCCTTTGAGAATCAGCAGGACCAGGAACCACAGTGCTTAGAGATGACTGACGTCTTACATGGGATGGGACAGAAGCCCAAGCTTTGGACTTTGTAGCTTTGTCCTTATCCTGACTCATGCTTGCCTGTGGGACTTGGTGGAGTTAATTTCCACGGCTTGATGCTCAGCATTCCCTAGCCAGGGCTCTTACCTGCCCTTGGCTCTTCCTATCACATTGTATTTCAGGCTACCACTTGCCTAGCCTGAATCTACCAGCCAGATGGAGCTACTGTAATGCCCTGGAAGGGAGATTTACAAAACATTGGGACTGTGTTTTTATTTATTTGTTCACACTTATTAAATTACCTCTGATAGCTAAGAATGTTGTCTATAGAGCAAGACTGCTTGGGTTCAAATCCCAGTCCTGTCACTTACTAGCTGTGTGACCTGGGACAAGTTTTTATGTTTCTGTTCCTTGATTTCCTTGTAAAATATAGTAAAGTAACCACTTTATATGTATGTTTGAAAGGATCAAATTAGTTAAAATATGTGAAGCACTTAGGACATGCCTAAAATGTAGTCAACACTACATGGTAGCAACTCTTTCTACTTTTTAATTTATTTTTTTGGTGTTAAAGGGCACTTTAAAAAAATTTTAAAGTTGTAGGGTACAAGTCAGGATGGCATACATAACTGGTTTAGGTTATACCTAAAGACCAAACATAAAATCTGAGAGAGCTTTACAATTATACTAGAGCAACAGTTCTCAAACTTGTGATCTCAAGATCTTTACAACCTTAGAAATTATGGAAGACCCAAAGAACATTATCTATTAATATTTACCTTATTTAAAGTCAGCTCTGAGTAATTAAAGTGTTTATTGGTTTGTTTAAAATAACATTAATAATTCTGTCTTGTGTTAACATAAATGACATGTTATGAAAAATGATTCTTTCACAAAATAAAAATAATGAGAAGAGTGACATTGATTTACATTTTTTCACATCTCTTTACTCTCTGTCTTAACAGAAGACAGCTGGATTCTCATATTTGCTTTACATTCAATCTGTTGTGATATCACATGTCTTGTAGCCTTTGGAAAACACTGTATACTCATGACAGAATTCATATGAAAAATGAAGATAATGTCTTCATATTAGCATGAAAGAGTTTTGACTTTGTAAACAGTCCTAAAAGGGTCTCAGGGAACTCTGAGGTCCACAGATCACACCTTGAAAAGCATTGTGCCAGACGCAATGTTCAACTCTTACATGCTAGAGATGTAAGAATTGAACAAAGCAGGTTTAAGAGTCAGGCAGATTGGTTCAATTCCTGGCTTTTCTCTTCGTCAGCCCTGAGACCTCAGGGTTATTATGCTTGCTGGAACCTCTGCCTGGAACACTGCGTCCCTGCACCTTTGCAGAGCAGGCCCCTTCTCATTCTTCAAGCTTTAGTTTAAGCACCCCTTTCTCAGAGAGGCTGTCAGACCGTGACTACTCTATTGAAAGCAGGCATCCCTTGTTATTTTGTAGCATTGCACTCTGTTGTCTCCTTTTCAGTAGGTACCGCAAAATGTAATCACATTTGTTTACTGGTTGCCTATCCCACCAGTAGACAAACTCCCTGAGGTCAGGCCCCTTGTCTTTTGTTCACCACTGTAATTCCAGCACCTACTTTGACCCCTCTTTTTAGTCTGTACCTCATATTCAACCCACCAGCAAAACTTGGCTTCATAATCAAACTATGTCCAGAATCAGATAACTTCTCACCTCCTTGATCCTGCTACCTTGGTCCAAGGCCCAGACCTTCCACAGACCCTATAAATTAAATGGCCTTCTGAATATACTCCCCTCCCTTGCCCAATAGTCGTAGCTACACTCAACAGCCAGTATGATCCTTTTAAAATACAAATACAAAGAAAAATACACTCCTTTGCTTACAATTTCCAGTGGCTTCTAACCATACAGGCCTGACATAATTTACTTTTCAATTCTTTCTTTACTATTGCCTTGATGGGCACTTTGTTGTTCTTCAAACACATCAAGTATATTCAGAGTCTTAGCACTTGTTCCCTCTAACTAGAATGCCATTCCTCTGACTCGGTTTCTCACTTCACTCAGGCCTCAGTTTAAATACCATCTTATTGGAAAGGATTTCCTGGACGAGTTTTTATAAAATAGGAACTTATTGCCTGCCAATCTTTTTTTCTCTATGCATCATAATGTGATTTCGTTTTCTTTGAACACATACTAACATCCAACATGACCTGTATGTTTTTGTTAATATCTTTCTTCTCCAACTAGAATGCAAATTTTCTGACCAAAGGGATGTCAACCTTTCTTTTCACTACTATATCCTTTGCATTGAAAACTGTGCCTGATATACTTAGCAAACACTGTGTTGCGTGAATAAATGGTTGTTGAATGACTGAATGAAGAGGTCACTTATACTTTCTACACTTAATTTCTTCCTTAAGATAATGGGAAAGAGATCACAATGAATGCATTGTCATGTTGCAGAATCAGAATGATAAATAAGTCATTTCCATGACCTTCACGTCTGGGTCAGAGGCTTCTCCTAATTTCTCCTCCAGCACTTGGAGATTATTCTTATGATGGCATGGGGTGGAAAGAGCTTGCTTACTTGTCTCCAACTGAAGACAATGTCTTATTCACCCTCATATCCCCACTGCCTAATGCAATGCCTTACCACGTAGTGGCTACTCAATTTGAGTTTGCTAAATAAAATTTAAAATGGGGTTAATGAATAAATGGTGTTGAAACCAAGGGTTAAAAAAGAGTCATTTGTGCCTATGTAGGCTGGTATAAGAAAACAGATATCATGAATGATAGTAGCAGTCATATATCAATTGATGGAGGCTAGGATAAGAAAGTAATATGCTTATTAGCTTGAAATTATTTCTGATTCCACTACACAGATGACTTGGGGGCAGTTACTATTACACTATGGGTAGCTACTGTTCCTTTTAGAAACAAATCATATTATAGTTCCTTTAGTTTTTACTTGCTATCCATAAATTCTTACAAACTAAACTCTGGCAAAATTTCTTGCTTTCAGCAGTATATAGTCTCTCCTAATTGACTGAACTGGCTAAATGACTTTCCCACTTTAACCTGTGCAAACTGACTTTATGAATACACTTTGGTGAGAAAAACTGATAGATCCAATGTAATCTATACTGTTTTATTGAGAAGCGACGACAAATGTTCCTTATACAACTGTTCTCAGCCTGTTAAAGTATAAGTCCATTTCAGGAAACATTTATTAGATTTTCTCTTATTTCTATGAAAGAGACTTTTTAAAAAATATTTATTTTTTATTTTAAAATTGTGGGGTACAGTTAAGGGTTAGGTATACAAATATCCATTGTGCAGGTACCCTTGTTGATGAAGTATACCCCTCTTTCCCCAGACAGATATTGACTACCATTAATCCCAATTCCTTTCCCCTCACTGTCCCCACCCCCCATAGTTTCCCACCACTGTCAGTCCTTTTCTTATAGTATTACAGTAGTTGTTCAAGGTCCACTTATGAGTGAGAACATGTGCTGCTCAGATCTTTGGTTCTGTGAGAGATCACTCAGTATTATAAACTCTAATTCCATCCAGGTTGCTGCAAAATTTATAATTTTGTTCTTTTTTATGGCTTTGTAATATTCCTAGTGTATGTTTCTTAAAGCTGGTTATTTACTAGTAAAGTCTCTTAATATGAAGTTTGTGGTAACTTAACTTTTTTTGCTTTTCTGCCCTCTGCCATTCCAATTTTCTAGAAAATAAATTGTCATGTAATAGGAAAGCATTATGGTATTGTGAAAGGTTTTGTGATTTTTAGGATTATGAGGATTAAATACGATATATTTACATCCACACACAACTACTTTGATCCCTTTAGAAGGCAAAGTTAGTTTCCTTTAACATACATTTATAAAAAACTCTACTTCTGTCTTGTAATTCTTATTCAAATTATAAAAAATTAATCATAAATTGTCATAAAATTGTTTTACTTGCTCCTTGAAGGCAGGGGACATGATTTGTATTCTGTAGTGTCAGAACACAATGTTATAGAATAGGTCGCAAATATCAGTAACTATTATTCAGAGATGATAGTAGTTATTTTTGACTTTTATCCTGTTTATATAGGAGCTATTATTTGCAAAGTAGTTTGCATGCTGTATCTCATTTGATCCTCATAAGAACGATATTGTTAACTCCATTTTACAGATAATGAAACTGAGACCTAGGTTACTTATGGCCTAGAAACACAGTAAATGGTGGTGCTGGGATGTGAATCCTGGTGTTCTGACTCCAGAGCCAGAGCTCTTGACTGTTGTGTTTAACTATGATACAAAATTTCAAAAGATATGACTTCCTGTGTACTTCCAGTATGAATTTAAAATTTGACTGGTTCTTTCATTGTTGTCTCACCATGTGTCTCACCATTTTTCTCTTTTATTCTGGTTATTATTTGCATGATATTAAGCCATAGTGGGTAGATGGGAAAAATGTTAGGTAAGATGTCTCATGGAATCACCTGTGGCTTAACAAAGTTTGAGTTATTGTTTAAAGTAAAAGAATATATAGATTTTCATGGTTTTTATTTTTATCATTATTTGGGACTTTTAACTTCTCATGATGTTTCAGACTATATATTTAGTAATTTCACACTAACCTTGTCATAATTGTTACACGCACAATTTTTATGTGCTGAGTTTTACACTTCATAGTTTGTTATTATGAATGTATGTTTTGGAGAGAAGAGGGTGCATTTATTATCTATAATGTATGGTGGCATACGCATTTTAAAGTTTAGTTAATCTTTTAAAAAATTAACTTAGTAAAATTAATTTTACCAACACTTATTAAGTTGAATTAATTTTAGAAGATATATTATTCAATATTGACTAAATCTATTTTTGATGGATAATGTTATCTTCTTTTTGCTTTTAAGGCTCGTTTTCTCCTTTCAAAAGTCAACCCTTCACAGACACATAATAATATGTATGCCTGGGGACAGGTAAGTGTAAAAAGCAGGTCTTGGAAATTATTTCTTTGTATATTTATAGTTATTGTGGTGAAAGCTACGTATTTTCCTATGTATTTAGTAATTATTTGTGTTGGAAAAATCATGAAAAAAGAAGAGCAGAAAATAGAATTAATATTTGGTGGCATCACAGAAAATAAAAAAAGTAATCTATCAAATAGACAGAATCCCTTCATATTTCAAGTATAGCACCATACCCTCGAGACAAAAAGCAATGAAGCATATTAGATAGGAAGTGATGAATCAAGCTTAATGCTAGGCTGTGAATCACAAAAGGCCACGATAAGCCAAGGGAGGCCAGAGATTATAGTTGGGCAGGAGGGCAGGAAACTTGCAAGTCATTACTGATATATTTTAATTTGGTAGAAGTCTTTCTGGGCATGGTGTGTATGCTTGTAATTCCAGCTACTTGGGAGGCTGAGGTGGTAGGATCACTTGAGGCAAGGAGTTTGAGACCAGCCAGGACAACATAGTGAGACCCTGCCTCTAAAAAAAAAGGAAAAAAAGTTCAACCTCTTGGTATAACATAATAGCATTTATTGAGTGTCCAATATATGCAGGACTCTGTATTGGCACTTCAGGGTATACATTTAGCATCCCTGCCTTTGAAGAGCTGTAGTGTAGCATTAGAGGGAAGATTCATAGCTGAGTAAAATACAAGGCAGAATAGGATCTGTGCTTTTAGAAAGATATAAGGTATTACTGGAGTTAGAATTAGAAGAGGAAATGGGAAGAGGTCACATGGTGGCAGCATGAGAAGGGAGTATGATCAAAGAAGAGCTCAGAAAAAAGGGATGTTTCGTTTAGAGTGGATGTTATTTTAGTTAGTGGAAATTGCACAAGGAAGAGAATTCTAGGTAGAGCATATAGTATGAGCTAAGATAATAGACTACATGTAGAGCTGACTGGTAGAATGTAAAAGAGGAAATGTGTTGTGCAGCCAAATTGTAGAGGATCTTGGATGTCGGGTTGAGGACTAAGAAGCTGAGTATTTGGTAAGTAATAGTCATTGAAGGCTTTTGGACAAAGGAACAAATTTGAGTCTTTGATAATATAGTTGAATCTTAAGATTAAGTGGAAGCAGTCCATGGGTGAGTTAAAACAATATTTACTGAAGTAATTTACCAAGTGAGGGGGAATGAAGACAAAAGAGTAAAAAGAATAGATTTGGGAGATATTCCAAAATCCTGGTTAGAAGTTACAGGAGAGTATATTACTCCAGGGCATGACAGCTATGCACAAAACCTGAATTCTTAATGGTTCCTGAGAGTAGAGGGAGAAAATAGCTCTAAACATACTTGGGATGATTTGTGAAATTTGAATATAAACAATTTATCAGATAACTGGTACAATATTATTTAATTTCTTGAGTGTGATAATGGTCTTGTGGATTTAGGGATAAAATGTCATGATGTCTTCAACTTGCAGAGATTATTGAACAAAAAGAAGAAAAAAGAAAAGTATGTAGAAACATAAAGCAAATGTGGCAAAATGTTAAGTCAGTGAATTTAGTATGCAATATGTGGGTGTTTGTTGTACCTCTCAACTTTTATGTAGACTTGAATGTTGAAAAATAAATAGTTGTGGGGAAACACGGTAATTTGGGGTTTTGAGCCTGAGAGCATGTGTCAATATGTAGGAGGGCAGAGAGAAATTATTTGTCTTTAGATGCACTGAGTTTGAGTTACTACCTGAAAAGCTTTATTGAGCCACAGTGGAATGGCTTGATTGATTATGGCCGTGTTGAGTAGCCTGTTGGAAATTTGGGTTTGGTGGTCAGGACAGGGATTTGAAAGTTGCCTTTAGAAAGGTGATACTTAAATTCATCACAGTAAATGCTTGTCTGAGGAGAGAGTAGAGAGGCAAAGGAGGGATGAGGCAAAACCTTCAGGGAGTACAAGTAGTAGAAGTGTTTAAATAATCAGAGAGATAGAAGGAGAATGAAAATAATACTGTCATAAAAGGTAACTTTATAGAAGAAAGAAGGGGATAACAACACATGCTGCAGACAGTTGGAGGAGGATACAGACTGAGAAAAGGTGCTTATTAGATTTGATGACTAGGAGGTCATTTGTGGCCTTTTGTAAGCAGTTTTAACATAGTGGCTGAGTAAGAAGATAGATTATAAGGAATTAGTAGGTGGTAAAGTAGTGGCGGTGGAGGTCATAAGTATAAATGGTTCTTTTGCAAATTTAGCCTGAGGATAAATAGAATAGGCAGAAGATTGTTGTTAGGGTAAAGGCACAGAGCTTACAGACCAAGTGTAAGGAGCCAATATAGGAAAGACACAAAAGAATGGATGTTCAAGAGCCTCAGAAGGAGACAGTGTGATCATAAACACTGTATGAGGTTAAGCATACAGTATTAAGCATTGGTAAGGAAGCAAGACATTTTCTGCAAAAGCAAAAGGTGAGAAGAAGGGTGAAGACAGAGAACGATTTTGAGGTGGAGTAAAAACTCATATTGGATAATTGCCTGTTTCTTTTCAGTAATAGGAGATTATTTTAAGAGTGAGAAAGCTGGGAATAAAAAATAGAAAAGATTAAAAACAGCTATATAAGGAATATGAGAAATCAACAGAGGATGAATAAAAGGCTTTTATAGCAGTAGTGAGGATCCATTTCATATACTAAAAATTTCTAGAAAATGCTTTCCTGATGTTCTTTAACCATGCTTTGTAGTTCAGCATGATCAAAGCTGACAGACTTTGGCGGTAACTTATTACTAGAGATGAAAAAGATGGCACATTAGAATAGGGATAGAGGCTGGGCTCAGTGGCTCAGCTTGTAATTCTAGCACTTTGGGATGCTGAGGCAAGTGGATTGCCTGAGCTCTTGGGTTCAAGACCAGCCTGGGCAAGTTGGTGAGACCTTGTCTCTACAATAAATAAAAAATTAGCCGGGCATGGTAGTGTGCGCCTGTAGTTCCAACTGCTTGGAAGACTGAGGTGGAAGGATCAGCAGAGCCCAGCAGGTTGACGCTGGGGTGGCTGTGAGCCTGCCCCTGCACTCTAGCCTGGGCGATAGAGTGAGACTCCAACTCAGAAATAAAAAATTAAAAAAGGATAGGGATAGAATAATTTAGAGCAAAATGTTAATTGACTAATTATGGGGTCCAGGTGGGGTAGAAGATAAATGAAGCAATAACTAGAATTCATGGTCCTTCCCTTTGAGTATAGACATGTCTCACAATTTTGTCCTGATTTCTCTACATTTACTTTTTCTCTGGGTGACTACATCTACTCTTATGATTTCAGTTTTCATCTGAAGGCTAACTTGCAAATCTTCCATCTTTTGTTTGGCTTCATGTTGTGCTATAGACTTGAATTTCTTTAACTGTCTGCTACATATCACTTGAATTCCTGTCAATATTTCACATGCAGAATGCCCCGACTTGACCTCTTTTTACGCTACCTTGTTCTTCCTGATTTTCTATTTTTACATAGGGCCTTAACTATTTTCTCAATACCCAAGGATTAGAATGTTAGTCATTTACACTTTCTCCTTTCTGCCTTAATTACTCACACATATTTTGCCCTTTTCCCCCTACTCTTCTCTCCTTTCCATGTCACTGGCCGAGGTCAGGTCCTTGTTACTTTTCACACGGACTGTTGGCATTACTTGCTAATTGGTCTTAGTGCTTCAGCTTTTCTCTCCATTTTGACAGTGGCCAGAATGGTCTCCCTGACACAGTATCCTAAATGTCATCTCTGAAATTGTCCATAACCCCTTGTTGAATTACATATAAACACTTTATATTGCAATTGAGGGGCCTTTCTTGACCCATTACCTTTTTCTACCTTTGCTTGCTTCCTTTATCTCAACTAGACTTCTCACTGTACTCTGAATACACTGAGCATGTTCCCATTTCTGTGACTTTGTCCTATCACCACTTGGACCTATCCTAGCCATTCCTCAAGGCTTAGTTCAGAGTTCACTGACTGCTTAAAATTCTCTCTTAGTCTGTTTCTTGTTACTTATAACAGAATACTTGAAACTAGGTTACTTATAAAGAAAAGAAATTTATTTCTTACAGTTATGGAGACTGAGAAGTCCAAGTCAAGGGGCCACATCTAGTGAGGGCTTTATTACTGGTGGGGACTCTGCAGAGTCCCAAGGTGGCATAGGGCATTTTTTTTTTTTTTTTTGAGTTGTAGTCTCACTCCTTTGTCCAGGCTGGAGTGCGTGCATGCTCACGGCCACCGCAACATCAACCTTATGGGTTCCAGCGATCCTTTCACCTCAGCCTTCCGAGTAGCCCGGAACTACCATGCCCAGCTATTTTTTATTTTTTGTAGAGACGAGGTCTCACCAAGTTGTCCAGCTGGTTTCGAACTGGCGGGCTCAGGTAATCCACTCACCTCGGCCTCCCAAAGTGCTAGGATTACAGGTTGAGCCACCGAGTCCGGCCAGCACAGGGCATTATATGGTGAGTGGACTGAGTGTGCTAGTTTAGGTCTCTCTACTTCTTAAAAAGCCCTCAGTACTACTACTGGAATAACCCATTGATCCATGAATCCTTAAACTTTCATGACCCACATTCCTTAAAGGCCCACCTCTGTGCTACCACACTGGGGATAAGTTTCAACATGAGTTTTGGAGGTGACAGATACACAAACTGTTGCACTTTCCTATGATTGCTTGACTGGATTTGTGTAATATGCCTGCTATGTCATCCTTATTTTCCTATCCATTTCCTATGGCACTTATTTTTCCTGTTAGATTATACATTACTTGAGGTCAATAACTCATTTTTATTTTTGCCTTACCACAGTACTTAAATATAGTGTACATCAAATATAATAGTTCTGGACAGAAGAGAGCAGAGATTAGAGTGTGGGAAATCTGTGGAGATGATTGGGAATTAAAGAGATTTTGTGATATAGGTGAATAAATTGAATTACAGGTCTGAAAGTCCTGAAAATGGGGGAGGTTTTATAGCACATAAAGGAATTTAATCTTGGAAGTGTGGAAGGCTGGTAGTTGAAATAAAGACTTAACTTCTGTTTATTGTCACTTCCTTGTCTACAGAGCTTAATAATATGTGCTTGATTTGACAGCAATACTCAGTAATATTAACTATTAGTTTTCATTGTTATCAGTGGTGAAAAAAAAGCCTCTCCCTAAAAATATTTAACATGAAAAAGAAAACCTGTTTTAAAATTTGAAGTTGAATTGTTACTGCCCGGAAGTAGGGCTATTAGAGGTATAAACAAGAGCCCTAAGTTCTTTTTTAGCTTATGGTTTTTATGAGAAATTATGTCAATTTAAAAAAATCATAATCATGACTAATAAATTGAATCTTTACTATATTTAGTCACTGCTTTAAGACTTTTATGCACTCTCATTTAATTGTTAAAAAAGTTTCTATAAGGTTGATACTATTAACTCTTTTTCAGAAAAGGAAATTGAGGCTTATGTTAAGTATCTTACTCAAGATCACATAGCTAAACAATGGGAGGCCTGCCTGACTCCAGACTCTGAATTTTTAATCTTCAAGCTAATGTGATGATCGCAATTTAGGGAATTAACTTAGTAACCAAGCATTTTACTAAAAATTATTGGAATCTCATATCTTAGGGGTGTTTTTTTTTGGTCAGAAAACAAGTACCCAGTGATAAAATAAGTATTATGCATGAATGGCCTGAAGAGGGCACCCCTGCAGTGCTGCTTCTGTGACAGCGCTGGCAACCTCTGTTACTGTAGTGCTATGATTCATATGCTAAGTAACATAAAGCTTGTACCTTTCTGCCTAATCCTAGATATATTTTATTTTATTTTATTTTATTTTTTGAGTTGGACTCTCACTCTGTCGCCCAGACTGGAGTGCAGTGGCACGCTCCCGGCCACCGCAGCCTCGACCTGCTGGGCTCCGGCTATCCTTCCACTTCAGCCTTCCAAGTAGCTGGAACTACAGGCGCGCGCTACCATGCCCAGCTAATTTTTTTGATTTATTGTAGATTTGAGGTCTCGCCAAGTTGCTCAGGCGGGTCTCGAACCCGCGGGCTTAGGCAATCCACTCACCTCAGCCTCCCAAAGCGCGGGATTACAGGCTGAGCCACCGAGCCCAGCTCTAGATATATTTTAAATAGAAACAGGGCCATTTTGGAAGATTGAGATCAACCAACTACTCATTTTTTGATGACACTGAATTAAACAATTAGTATTTATAATTTCAAATAAGAGCTCTGGAGTACATAAATTTAAAAATTCATATATTTTGTCTTGACTAGGATAAATGGATCTTGGATTGGGTGACTTGAGGTAGAAAACATGTAGAATGAAAAAAAATCAGGTATAGTTACAGGAAGAAAAAAGTAAGAGCTACCAGGTTATTATTGGTTTAGGTCACATTTTTGAGACCTGTGCTTCTCTGTGTTATGAATGGAGAATCAAGAAAAAATATTTCATTGTTTCAATAGATTTTTTTAAAAAGAAGGAATGATAAAAATAGCTAAAACATATTGTGTGCCTACTATGTGTACTAGGTATTGTTCTATTTACTTTATAGAATTTATTTTTTAATTTTTATTTGTTTTTGAGTTGGAGTCTCACTCTGTTGCCCAGACTGGAGTGCAGTGGCATGCTCCCGGCCACCACAGCCTCGACCTGCTGGGCTCCGGCAATCCTTCAACTTCAGCTATCCAAGCTACCACACTTGACTAATTTTTTTTTTTTTTTTTTTTTTTACTGTAGAGATGAGGTCTCGCCAGGTTGCCCAGGCGGGCCTCGAACCTGTGGGCTCAGACAAATCCACTCACCTCAGCCTTCCAAAGCATGGGATTACAGGCTGAGCCACCGAGTCTGGCTTACTTTATAGAATTTAACTCACTTATTCATTACAGCAACTGTGTAAGATAGGAATTGAGTTATCCTTGTTTTACAGATGAGGAAACTAAGTTACAGCTTAAGTAACTTCTTCAAAGTCACATGGGTAGTAAGTGACAGAGCCAGAATTTGAGCGTAGGCATTCTGACTCTGGACTCTGTGCCCTTAATCCCAGTACCGTTGCCTCCCCTCATTATCAAGTTTTTCAAGGTCTTATGAATGTGAACATATGAAAAATTGATGTTTCTTTTTTATTGTTTTAGAAAGCAGGATTTATTAAGAGGACAGAAAAGCTCCCACAGTGGGAGTGGACCTGAGGGAGTTATCTGATGTTTCTTTATTCAGGAGAGATTATGGCATATCTGTGGCTATGCCAGACTTAGAAGCACAGGAACTACAAATTCTCATTCCCATTTGCTACTAACTTGCTGATCTCCTTTGAAAATACTTAATCTCCCTGTTTTAGACTTTTTATATTTATTCATAAATAAGAACTTGAGTATCAGAAGAAGAATTAAAATTCAGATATAAAATCTTCTAGAAATACTTTCTCTTGATTTGAGATAACATGGAAAAATGTTCACTTTTTTAGATTAAGCTGAACAATAACGAGAGCAGGAATAACAAATTTGTTTTGTTTGCCAGAGTATTAATAACCGATTTTTGAATTCTGAAGTCTTTATAACTTAATCATGTTTAAGAGTAAAAATAGAGTTTGCCTTGTACACATATGTAACTCATTTGTATATTGCAGACAGATCCAAAGTGGCACTGAATGTCTTTGTTGACCTTTTACAGTAAAATTTCATTGTTAATGGATTGAATTACCAATATCATTCTGCCAACACAGTTTTTATTAAAATTGATATTTATTAGGAATTTTACTCTTATTAGTTACTTAAAACCCACAGAAGTCAATTAAAATGACTTGAAAACTTGATAAACATAGTTTATTTTAAAAATATTATGAGTTCCATCCTTGCAGCTGGCATTTCTATATAATGCCAGGGAGGAATAATCCGGAGGTCAGGCTGTTTTTTAAATCCCTGACCCTCTAATTACATTGTTATTCCTTCTGGTGACCAGCCCCCATCTTGAGTCGTCTCCTCTCTCAGAATAAGTTCAGGTGTAATACCATCAGCCCATGAATAGCACTTCTATTACTCAGGGAAGTCTTCCTTCCAGGAACCAGGAACAAAAGCCAGTTAGATTCTCCTCCATTTAATAGGAGTATAGGCATTTTTCTACTTCCAATGATTTCCTTGTTTATTTTCAACATCACTTTGTACATTCCAAGGCATCACCTTCTGTTTTAATCATAACAGATACTTTTCTTTTCCTCTAGGAGTCTGGAGCACCTATTCTCACAGATGATGTTAGTTTACAAGTGTTTATGGATCACTTGAAGAAACTTGCTGTGTCAAGTGCTGCTTGAAGTGCTAAACACACGTTAAGGACACTTCAGAAGAGGAAATAATATTCCCATTTCATTTTCTTTTCCTTTTTCAGTGTATATGTAGAAACCTACAGAGAAATCTCTAAACTTTTGCTATTAGTATGATTTGAGATAACATATGGAAAAATGTTCACTTTTTTAGATTAAGCTGAACAATAATGAGAGCAGGAAGAACAAATTTGTTTCATTTGCCACAGTATTATAACCGATTTTTGAATTCTGAAGTCTTTATAACTTAATTATGTTTAAGAGTAAAAATAAAGTTTGCCTTGTACACATATGTAACTCATTTGTATATTGCAGACAGATCCAAAGTGGCACTGAATGTCCTTGTTGACTTTTACAAACTTGTTTCTTAATTTTAGCCAGAAAAAAAAACGAAAGTAATGATAAATGTGAACATTTTTGCTTATTCATTGAATATTTTTCTGTGATTTTCAGCACTTGTGTGTTCGCTTTCTCTGTACTTAATTCTTTTAAGGCAGATTTATTTTTATGATGGTTTGTTTAGGAATTATTTGACTTTATAATGGAAATTTTCATGACGATAACAATATTTTTGGTTATTTGGAAAAATAGTTTAGAGATAAATTTTCTTTTGGCGTAACAATCCAACAACTGACAATAAATGTGAAATTTCCACAAAGTACCCCATCTTATGTGACTAAACACAATAATTTTCTTAAAAGGGAGATAGAAAAACAAATCATTCTTTCAGAGTGCATTTTAGCAAGCTTTTTGCAGTAAAATGACTGTTTGCAACTACTAAACCAAGTTTGGTTTTCACTGCATGGTTTTGTTGTTTCCCTTTGTTTTTCTGAGGTAAATTTTGCATTTTATTCTTCAGTATTTTAACACTATTTTGGAAGTTTACACATTACTTTTGGTTTCTGCTTCCTTTTTGTTAAATTTATCAAGTTGTGGTTCTTATTGAGACAGTATTATGTAATGTTTGTTTAATTATATCATGTGGTGATGCTCAGTTATTTTGATTTATTCATTAGTATCATTCACTTTTACCTTTAAAGTTTACTTGTAGCAAATATGTTTACATTGATAAAGCCAGATGTGTTTTGACAATGAAATTTACATATCAAGTACTGCAAATGTAAGGTGGTGCTATGATACATGCTTAGAAGGACAGTTTTGATGATTGTACTTGCATGAACACAATCGTAAGATGGTAAAACAAACTTAGGAAAAATTGTTTATATATTATATTCATTTACCTTAAAATAAATTACTTTGTTCTATTTTATTTGGATTGAACCATACTAGGCATAAATGTCAATAAAATATACTTTTCTCTGTTCTTCTGGCTATTTTGAAATCTAGCAAAGCTTGAAGAGCCTAATGTAAAATTAGAGCATTTGAAATCTTAGTGGATTTTAAAACTACTCATTTTAAAAATTATAGCTTTATTGAGATATAATTCACATACCATATAATTTACTCACTTAAAATGTACAGTTCAGTGGTTTTTGGTATTTTCATGGCATTGTGTAACCGTAACCACAATCAATAGAACATTTTTATCACCCCAAAATAGTTATTCATTTTTACTGCAAGACTAGTGTGTTTTGGAGTTCACTTGTTTTGAATTGAGGAAGGACCCTGTGATTATGTTACTTGTTTAATTTGCTAGACCTTCTAAGTCACATCCTTTAAGAGGGCTGTTGTAGCTGAGTGCAGTGGCTCACGCCTGTAATCCCAGCATTTTGGGAGGCTGAGGTGGGAAGGTTGTTTGAGCCCAGGAGTTTGAGACTAACCTGGGCAACATAGCAAAGCCTCATCTCTACAAAAAATAAAAAAATTAGCCAGGCGTTGGCGCTGTAGTCCCAGCTACTCGGGATGCTGAGGTAGAAAGATTTCCTAAGCCTAGGAGGTCAAGGCTGCCATGATCATGCCTTGTGATCATGCCACTATACTCCAGCCTGGCAACAGAGTGAGACCTCAACTCAAAAAACAAACAGTAACAACAGCAACAACAACAAAAACAGAATGATGTTGGGCTGTTTCTTGTGTTGGGTGATAAGAGGGTAGTTTCCCATAAACTGACCTCTGCTTCTGAATCAATTACAGCTGAAGGTGCTAAAGTACCTCTGCATTTAAGGGATAGGGATGAATAAATACATCATACCCTTTTAGCTTACCATTTAAAGAAAATCACTTTGGATCATTTTTGTGTATAATTTAGCTATTTCTAAATTATTGGCTATTTAAATAGAATGTTGAAAGAACGTTTAGCTTTTTTCTTAGTCCATTTGGGCTGCTAGAACAAACTATGTTAGACTGGGTCATTTATAAACAGAAATTTTTTTCTCACAGTTTTGGACGCTGGGAAGTCCAAGATCAAAGTGCCAGTAGAGTTGATATCTGGTGATGGCCCTTTGCTTCAGAGATGTCACTTTCTGTGTGGTGGAAAGGTGGGAGGGTGGAAAGGAGAGAGGTGAGCAAGCTCCCTCAGACCCCATTTGTACAGGCACTAACCCCATTCATGGAGGCAGAGCCCTTATGCTCTAACCACCTTCTAAAGGCCCCACCTCTTAAGTACCACATTGGAGGTTAGGTTTCACCATGGGAATTTTGGGGCACTCAAAACATTTCGACCATAGCACCCCTTTAAAGAATTTAGAGTGGATGAAGAATATTTGCTAAATTATTAGCAGCACAGAGAGGCTTGGGTATATGACCCAGAACTATTTTGGAATTCTTTTTGAACCTACTACCTCTAATGGCATAATCTCTAAAAAGGACGTTAGACCTCTTCCACGTATACTTATGTTTTGGTGTAACCGGATTCTTTTATTGACTGCTTCTAAACCCGAGCTGACATTTCTCTATTGAGGTCCCTACTTATTTGACTTCTCTCTCATATTCCCTAACTCTGACACTGCACTGCATCTAATGAATATACTTAGTTATCCAGTTTAGGCCGGAAACCAAGGAATCTCTTTTTTGTTTTTAAGTGGGGGTCTCGGTCTCCCAGGCTGGAGTGCAGTGGCACCATCACGGCTCACCACAACCTTAACCTCCTGGGGGCAGGCAATTCCGCCACAATGTCCTGAGTAGCTGGGACTATAGGCGTGTGCCACCACGCCTGGCTAATCTTTTACATTTTTTTTGTAGAGACGAAGTCTGCTATGTTGCCTAGGCTGGTCTTGAACTTCTGGGCTCAAGCAATCTTTCCACCTAGGCCTCCCAAAGTAGAAATCCACGCATCATTTTCAACTTTTTTTTTTTTTTGAGCATTTGTTGCCATTTAATGAACCTCCCTCCCTGTGACTTCAAGCCACCAGGACACAGACTCCCCACACACCCTTAATCTTCTCCTCAGCTCTTCTGCTGAAGAATTTGGCCTTCACGATGACAGGCTGCTTTGGGAGCTTTCCCTTTCCCAGAACTTGGTAGTAGCACGATCACACCGCATCAGTGATGGGAATAACTCCAATCTTGTTTTTAGCAGCATTCATCCATGTCTGCTCACTGACCAAAGTCCACAATTTATCAAGGTTGACAGAAGCCCGTGTTCCTCTTTAAGTGGTAATGCCGCATACCAACTTTTCTGAAGTAACCTGAGTGATACTTGTCAAAGCTGATCTGCAGTGATGCATGCCACCAGTATTATCATGGCCTCCCCGGTGCTTTCGGCACTTGCGGATGTGACCGTGGTGGTGGCTGTGGCTCACATGGCCCTGAAGTTTCTGGGTCTTCCTCAGTCTGGATGGCATGTCGGCAGCCGGAAGAGCCATTTTGAATTCTTACTCTTCTCAACATCTTCAGTAATCGAGTTCTACCAATTTGACCTCTCTAATACCTCCCTCATCTATTTATGTACTGTTCTCCATTTTACTGCTATTCTGCCTTCATTGTATCTCACCTAGTTTGGCGAAATAGCCTCCTAACCGGTTTGCTTTCCCCAGTCTCCCTTTCTCCATCCCTGTCTCAATGCACTCTCCACACTGCTTCAATAATGCCATTTCTGAAATACAAATCTGATCATGTCATTTCCTTTGGCCCTCATAATCCAAACACTTTGGCCTGGCACATCAAATCAGACCACAGCTCTCCCCTAGAAAAATGCTACAAAGGACGCTGTTGGAAAGGGATATTGCAGAGGGATCTCTAGGTCTACCTAAGCATAAAGCTTGGGTGTGATAATTTGAATCTTTATAGTGACCAAAGCAGATGTATTATTTATTGACTGTTACAGATTAAGTACTGTGGCTTATTGCACTTGGTTTTATTTTAAATGAACATGGTTTTTTTTTTAGTTATTTTTCAAACAATGCTGACAAAGGTACATTTGCATGATGAAATATTATGCAGCCATAAGGAACAAAAATTACGAACCTCACAGCAATTTGGATGGAATTAGAGTCTATATTACTCAATGATTTATCATAGAAACAAAGGTCTGAGTACTACATGTACTCACTCATAAGCGGACCCTGAACATTTATTTATCATAATACTATAAGAAAGGGATTGGCAGTAGTGGGACTTTGCTGCGGGGGGCGGGGGGGAGTGGAGGGAGTTCACATAACATCAGTAAGGGTACCAAACTTTACCTGGATGATGATCACTTATGTACCTAATCCTGAATCGTACCCCACATCTTTAAAATAAAAAAACAAAAGATTAATGTCACCTCAAAAAAGGATTATTTCCTAATGCCCACCTTCACATTTTTATTTTCATTTTCCATGTCTCTATTATTTATGCATATGCACTTTTTGTACTCGTATGTGCTTGATTTGTATTCATCTTGAGCATTTTATCAAGTAATTCTACAGATGGTTCTATTTTTATTGTTTGCTTTTTATTAGTTTACCTTATGAAGTTGAAATATTCTTCTGTTAATTTTTCCTTTTTTATCTGTTGAAACAACAACCGAAGCTTTATTGTATTATTATCCAGTGACTATAATAATATCGTGTATGCAATAGTGAAGCTACATTACTAAATAAATCTTGATTTTTTTTTTTCTTCCCTACCTATGGATTATACCGACCAGGATCTTCTGTTGATTTTCTTTGAGAGTTGATTCTTTTTTCCGATGTAAAGTTATTGTCTTTCCTTCTTTACAATTTCTTTGTGCTGATTTTCAAGGAACACTTTTAAAGCTCAGTGTTTCGGCTTACATTCTTCAAGCCTGCTTTAAACTTTGCAAATATTTGATTAACCTTACCTAAAACATCACAGCAGGAAAACTAAATTGTGTCACTGATGCAATGATTTATTTTCTTGGTTAGTCCTTTAGTTTTAAACAACAGTTGAAAAAGACATTCACTTGTAAAGGTATTCAAAGTCAGAACAGGATTACATGTGTTAACTAAAACTTACACTTAAAAAAAATTACACCTCAGAGTTCACACTGTTTTGCAGTTTTAAATTTAATCACAAACAAAAATTCCAAGTGTTCACATAGGTTGACAGAGTTTTCTTCATCTTTGTAACTATTGAACTATTGTGCTATTAGTTTATTTTGAATCTACTGTGTTAACACCAGCATATGTAGTACCACAGGTAATAAAGACACAAACTGCCAGCTCCAAGGGAGGGGAAATTATGTAGTAAAATTACTAACTTACCTTCTATTTTTGTTGTTGTTTTAGAGTCAGGGTCTTGCTCTGTTGCCCAGGCTGGAGGGCAGTGGTGAGGTCAAGACTCACTGTAACCTTGAACTCCTGGGCTCAAGTGATCCTCCTGTCTCAGTCTCCTAAGTAGCAAGGGCTACAGGCATGCCACCATACCCAGCTAATTTTTTATATTTGTAGAGGTAGAATCAAACTCCTGAGCTCAAGCAATCCTCCCTCCGCCTCCCAAAGTGCTAGGATTACAGTCGTGAGCCACTATGCCCAGCCCTATCTTACATTCTAAATGTGTGGGTATCCGTGTATGCTAGGATCAGATTGTTTTAACTGGGAGTTCTCTGAATTAAGTTCCGTGTAGAAAACAATGTTTGTTAAAGGATAAATTATAAAAATGTACTAATGAAAAGGTTACTAAAGGTTATTAAAACTCAGCAGTAACCACAGCAATTGTATATATTATAGGCCAATAGAAGGTTTTTCAGGTTGGAGTATTTTATCACTGCATTTGTTTAGAATTGCTGGCACAGGGTGATAATAGAACAAAACCTGCTTTATCCTTGTTACACTATTGCTTGAAAACCAATCATTCAGGTGTGATTTACTCATGAATTAAGAAACTTCAATGAATTCGTGTATAGTGGCTTACACCTGTAGTCTCAACACTTTGGTAGGCCAAGGCAGGAGGATTGCTTGAACCCAGGAGTTTGAGACCAGTCTGGGCAACATAGTGAGACCTTGTCTTTACAAAAAAAAAAAAAAAAAAATTAGCTGGGTGTCCTGGCGTGTGCCTGTAGTCCCAGCTACTAGGAAGGCTGAGGTGGAAGGATTGCTTGAGCCCCAGAGGCTGAGGCTGCAGTGAGCAGGACATAATGATAAAATGACACAATCAGGATTTATTGTTATTTTTTAAAGATACAGGACCTTGCTCTGTTGCTCAGGCTGGTGTTTAACTTCTGGCCTCAAGTGACCCTCCACTTCAACCTCCCAAGTAGCTGGGATTACAGGTGTGAGCCACAGTGCCTGGTGTTGAATTTTAATGAGATAGAAAATAAAACTAATCAATTGGGGTGTTTCATAAAACTGAAAAGGTAATTATTTGAAAGTCTTCATAATAAATCCATTTCCTTTTTTTAAGTGCTGAGATTACAGAAATGAGCCCCCATAAACAGTTTTTTTTTTTAAATTAAGAAAGGTAGATTTATTGAAGGAAAGATATGTCATGAAAGGCACAATGGGCAGGGCAACAGCAGGTGTGTCTGTTGTGTACTGCCACCATAAACACTTTTAATTGTAAAAAAAGGTCCTTTGACATACCTTAATTTTATGGAGTGTGGTATTATGTTTTGCGGGATCTTGAGAGCAATTGCCAGAGAAGACATTCATGATGAATAAGGTTGAAGTTAGATTTCTTTCTCTCAATGTTCTGGACCATTTGTGTTTTTTTGTTTATTTGTTTATTATTTATTTTCTTGTTTTTGATATGTGGGGTACAATTCAGGGTTAGGTATGCAAATGTTCATTATGCAGGTACCCTTGTTGATGAGGTGTGCCCCCACCTCCCCTGACAGTTTCCCACTACTCCCGATCCCGCCCCCGCCCTCCCCTGGCAGTTTCCCACTACTGCCAATCCCTTTCTTATAGTATTACGATAGTTGTTCAAGGTCCGCTTATGAGTGAGAACATGTGATACTGGGTTCTTTGTTTCTGTGATAGATTACTCAGTATTATAACCTCTAAGTCCATCCAAGTTGCTGCGAAGTTCATAAATTTGTCCTTCTTGATGACTGTGTAATATTCCATAATGTAAACACTTTGTAAACAGTACTAAGGCTAAGAAGGAAATTGAATATCAGCTCTTCTGATAAGAGTGAAATAAGTTGTTTTTTTAAAAAGATGAAAGTCTTAAATGAATAATTATTCAAAATGTTTTGTCTAGGCCAATTAATAAGCATAATTGTTTAGTTGTTTAACGATCAAACCATCTACACTTTTCAGGTAAGTCTCAATGTTACAATCATACATTTGCCGCTCATAGATGTAGAAGAAGTTACAAAGTTGAGAAACTGAATTCTGGAGTCAAAAGGGTCCATTGGGGTCATTAAGTCCTATCTCCTTACCTAATTCACCCAACAATTCCCACAGTATCACCGTTGTTCATCTGACCTCTATAAGACGCTTTCAGTGATCAGTCAACACAGCTTCAAGTGAATGAATCCTATGAGTTCCTTAGACTTCAGGTTACTGAACTGGGAAGGATTCCTGTATGACATAACAGTAAAATTTGGACAGAATTTTATGGACAAATACTCAGATTTGTTTTACACATTCTGAGGGACTTGTAGCCATTGACCAACAAAGAAGCCATCTGGCACTCTCTGATGCTGTCATTAACAGAAATCGGGGCAGCCAGTAATGCAGGAGGTGTTTGCCAATTAGAATTGTGCTCCCAAGCAGGACATTGCGGACACACTGTCCACGGAACTGTATGTCCCAACTGCTGTGAACGTAGTACTTAGGTGGAGAAAAGTACATCACGGAGCCTGGAGTTATGAATCCGTTTCCTGTGGAAAGCATGACTGTTCTCCCGGCTAAGGTGCTGTTTTCTGATCTGTGTCAAGATCTTGCTTCGCTGCCTAAACAGGGCAAAGCATCTGCAGAACGATCCTATGGATACATTTAGCCTGTTCTGGTGAATGTACTATTTGTTTTGGCAAAATAGGGGAATCTACAAAATCAACCATTTCCGTAGGGATTAGAACTTTTCTAAGAGTAACAACCTGGAGATTATTTATGAGCAGCAATAAAGATGTCACCTTGAAGTTATAAGCATACCGATTAAAGGAACTTCAATAAGGAAGGATCACATTTTACTTTATTTAGTGGCTGAGAGCCCTTTCTTCAAGGCAATTTAAAAATAACTTAATCTGCAGAGGTTTAGAAATTAATCTTCAAGAAATCCTTGTGAGATGCTGACAGGTTAAGTATTCTGCATGTTTGAAAACGTTCGTGAGGGAGTAAAATTTAACAGAGATGAGACAATCATTGAGCAGCGCTTCTCAAACTTGAACATGCAATCGGAATCACCTAGGGATAGTGATGAAACAGATTTCGATAAGGAGATATGAAATTTTGCATTCTAACTCGCTTCCAAGTGACGCCAGTGTTGCTGCTGCTGTGGACACAATGGCAGCTAAGAGTGACCTTGTCTTGTTTTGGGACCTCCAAAGGAAAAAGTCCAGCAGTCAGCTAGAAATGTGCGTTATGGAATCAGGAGACTTGGGTTTGGGAACCATAATCATAAAACTGAAGTTACAGGACTAGATAAGATTGGTCTTCTTTAATTATTTACTAAATACTAATAAGGTAGTTAGGGGCACAGAGTCAGACAGGCCTTCTCTGTTGAGCACAGATTAAGCCATCATGTATGGTCTCTTGCAATGTTTAATTCCAAAATTCTATTTTTAACGAGAATATTAAGCCTACTGATTTATCAAGTATACCTTTTTCAGCAAAGAAGTATTTCTATTAAAAAGGCTATAAAGATGCTGAAATATTAATGGTAGTCCAATATCATGTAACTGAAGAGAATGTTTTCATTGAATTGTGGGTTTTAATAATATTCAGAATTAGGTTCTGTATTTTAGCAGAGATGTTGAGAAGATAAAATCCTGAGTGACAAATTGTGAAATGATGTAATTAATAATTGTCTTTAATTATTTGAGGGAAGATGGCTCTTATTTTTTAAGGACCATGAAATACATTGCCAAGCCATGTTATGCAATGCTTTTAATTAGGTATGTTTATTAACTTGTTAGACAACTAATAAGGGCTTGATAGACATGACTCTGCCTGGAGTTAGAAAAATACATTGGACCAGCAGACTTCCGTTTTGTGTGTGGGTTGTGCGGTGGTTCTTCTCAGCTTATCTATTCACAGTGAGCCTTTTGAATTATATTTACTTGTTGAGTGCCATACACACTTCTGACATGGCTTGTTGTAAATGACTGTAATGATTAGTTGTTTCCATTTGGAGTCTAAAGTCCAGCACGGTTTCAGGGAGCTAATGTTTTATTATTGCAGATTCTCTGGCAAGTGCATTCAGTGTGCCCGCTGTGCTTACTCAGCCTGTGTGTACGGTGACAGCTACATCTGCCTCTCCATCTGCACCTTTCAGTTTTTAAGTCGATATCATTAGCTGTGTGCAATACTAAGAAGCTACCTGTACCTGCTCAAGGAAACAAACTGAACTGAAAAATCTCCACCTTTGTGCAAGACCCTCCACAAAATAATAGCTCTGTAGAGTGTTGTGGGGATTTCTTATGATTAAAGGGATTATTGAAGATGTGATTGTCAAATAGAGATGTGTTTATAAACATGTCCAGAGACTACTTTTATTTATTAAGAGGAATGTGATCACAAAATGTATTTAATAATGATGTAGCTAGTTGTATATTACATAGGGCTCATGTATAGTTCTTGTAGTAGATAAAACTTGTTAGTAAAATTCAAAGTTATCTGTACAGAGCAAAAATCCCAAATCCTTGACATTATTGTGCTAGACATGTCAGTTATCATGCCCATATCTTCCTGCTCGCGGCTCTTCTGGACCGAACAGCCAGCCTCAGTCTCCCCCTTAAGCAGAGGGGTGGGAGCAAGTTTCCTAAGGCACCTAATCCATAGACTGGCTGCCGAACCTATGAAATGACTTAGCATGAGTGTCCTCAGTAAGGATAATGGTAATTAACTACCCTTTCCTCCTTGAAAAGTGGTATAGAAACATTCAGAGAGCACATGCCATTCTGTAATGAGAGGAACAAGTATAGGGAAGAAACAAGGGGTGGAAGAGGTATATTCATGGTGGGGCATTTAGAGTGGAGGTTCAGAAACTCCTGCTGGGGAATAGTTACTAGATTGCACTGAATCTTGAAGCATGGCTATTTCTGGGGTCTTTTCACCCTCACTCCATATGTGCTCATTTGGTATCATCCTTGTTATTTAGGATGAGTTAAGCGCACTTGTGAAATAAAGATCACAGAGACCATACAGATTTACCTTTTGATCTGCCTGTATTGAAAAGAATACGGATTCACTATTCAGAAAACAAATCAGAAATGAAATGCATGGCACCATGGAGCAAAGTTCCAGAAGATGCATTATTTTACCTTAATCTGTGTAGGAGCAGATAAGATTCATCAGGTCTAGGCATCTAACTATATCCAGCGGGATTAATAACGTACAGCCTTCTGAAGACAACAGAAAGCCTTAATTGCAATGAGTAATGCGAGTGGGAGTTACATATAATTAACTCCACACTTTTTAAAATAATTCATTGAATAAGCAGGGATCAGGGCTATGATTATGAATGCTATCGCATTTTTGTCTGCGACTGTCCCTTTAATCTTGCTCAATGTGTGTGGTTTCCCATCTCCCCAACCACTTGATGAAGACTCTAGCATACATGACATTTTAGGTCACTTTTATCTAATAGGCTTAAAGATCACTCTAAGTCATAGACATGGCCCCATTTGACAGTGGCCAGGTCCTGTGGTAGGTATAAAATATGTCTCATCTCATCTACATTTCCACATGGTGGTCTATCTTATAGCTCACTTGGAATCTGCTGTGTTATCTTGATATCTTAGTGCAAGCCCTTTGTTACACATTTATCCACAAGAGGAGTATGCATCTCCCTCTCTCTCTTTCTCTCTCTCTCTCTCTCTCTCCTTCTCTCTCTCTCTCTCTCTCTCTCTCACACACACACACACACACACACACACACACACACACACACACAGAACTCCATCATCATTCTCTGGTTCTCCACTCGGGGATACTTGTTAATTAGTATGTCCAGGGAATAGTTCTGTTCTCTAATGTATTTTTTTGCTCAGGACGTGGAGATTTTCTCCTGGGTCCCATTCTCTCAAATCTGGCCCCACAGTATTCTCTTTGGGGTATGCAACTCTTAGTTCTTTATTCTTAGTCACAGAATTTGCTTAGAAACTGCCCAAAATGAACCTTAAGAGCCGAATCTTTATCAAGTAATTCTAATGAATGGCTATGCTTACTTCTTATATGCTGGATGAGGCCATCTGTCTACTTTTCTTGTTTTTTAAAAAATGTGACATGACACTGCAGCTTTCTGTGAAATATTATGTGTTCATGTTCTTTCTGCCTACTGGGTCCACTCTGCAGCATGGGGATTCTTTGTGGGCTGTAGATATGGTAAGAGTGTTTTAGTGAAGAGAGTCCCTTTTGGCTCAGTCTGAGCCCAGTGGACACTCCTTTACATATCTCTATGACCCCTTGTGTAACATCAGTAAGTGTTATTTTGGGGGGCAGTCGTGGCTAAAAAAACAGTGCCAGGGATATTGCTCAATCATTTTATAGGCAATAGTATGTAGGTTACACAAGTGCTAATAGACTAGAGATAAAATGATTTATAGAGCAGTTCCTTGTACTAAAAATATCAGTTGCTGATGGTTCTAGAAAGTTAGAAATAGAACTAACACACCAATCAGGGAGAGAGATGTGAAGTATTTAATCAAATATCTTCCCCCAAAACTCCCTGGACAAAAAAACCTCTAATTTTATTTCAAATAGTGACAGATTTTTCCATATATTGGGCGACTCATACATTAGAATATATTGACCTTTATTTCTGAAACTTGTGATTTAATGTTATAAAATTATAATGTTATAAAATTTATGTTATAATTTTATTTCTAGTTGAGTGTTTTTACTATTACATTTTAGAAGAGCTGTGAAACAAAACTTGTCAAGAGAAATTATTCTGTGCCCTTTTTTCTGTTTGGAGATGTCATTACATTTCTCTGTATTTTCACTCTACTTATTTGTAGGATTGCTGTAATAGCTCTTGAGCTGAGGAAACATTTTAATTCACTCTCATATTTTGTATTCTTAAGCCTTCAGTGATCAAAAGAGAGAATGGTTAAAGAAATAAAATTAAAAATTATACACTAAAAATAAAGAGGAAATCATTTCAGAGTAACATGTCAGAAAATGCTAGGGATAAATAATTAAACTTCAATCAAGAGGCAAATATGGTTTGGGCACTGACACTTCTTCACCGCAGGGAGGCAGTAGCTACTACAGAATAGGAGAATCCAGGTCCCTTTTAATACCTTTCTCCTCCACTTTAAATTCTGAACTTTTCTTATTCTTTATGTGATTTTTTTTCGATCAACACCCATGCTTTAGTCCTTGATTTCTGAAAGCTAATCTCTATTCTTGTCTGAAATAATTGGACCCAACAAGTAAAAAATAGTTTGCAGAAAGGGTACAAAATTGGAAAATACTTTAGCTCCACATCAGGCATGAAAGGCTTTCAAAGTCTGAGTTCCCATAAGAAAATTATAAATACACGAAACTCTTTATTTGCTCTGCAGATCAATTCTTTTAAAAGCAGCAATCGTGGACTCTAAAACACAGCAGGAGAGGTTGGGTGAGATTTTGAGTCTACTTAATCCTAGCATCTCCAAATATGATAACATTTTTGACCTATAATTTCCTGTAAGAGAGTTAATATTTTGACCACATTTTCATTTTGATCACAATATAAATATAGATTTAAAGTATGGTGATACTCTTGATTCAGCAAAAGCACAAGAATTGTACCCAGGGGAATTTGTGTCAGAAAGTTATATTTAGTGGAAGATTCTGAAATATTGAAAATTCTCTCACTCTTATTGTTTCCATGCTTGAGTGATTTACTTATCATAAGAGTGGAGATCTTCTTCTGTGGGGATAAATAGCTTTGGTCAATGTTAGCAACAGTGGGTGTTTCAGCTATTTCAAAGTATCAAAGTCTGAGTTTTCACTATTTCTAGTAGGGGTAATACAACAGAGTTTAGGTTCAGAGATTGTCTCTCTCTCTCTTTTTTTTTTTTTTTGAGTATAATCAAATATATTTCACCTAACAAGTAGAGAAAACAGATTTAGTTAATATATTTAGTGGAAAGAAAACCACTGCTGTTGACTTTAAGGACAAATACAAACTGCAGAGGAGTGGCAGAGTGTAACATTTAGGAGCTCGGACTCTGGGACACTGCATGGATCCAAAGACCGGCTTTACTATTCCCCAGCTGAGTCACTCTAAGCATGTTACCTAATGTCTCTGGGCCTGCTTCTTCAGCTGCAAGATGGCGAAAGTCGTGGTACCTACCTCATAAGACTGTGTGAAGATTAAGTGACTGAAGGCCTGTAATATGCTTGGAACACCACCTGGCACTTAACGAATGCCCTGTGAGTGTTGGCTGTTGTCATTCCAATGGGAGGCATTACTCTCTGATTCTGCATTATCTGCCTTTCACAGGCAAGACAACTAAGGCTTAAAGACCTTATGAGGCCAGGCGCCGTGACTCACGTCTACAATTCCAGCACTTTGGGAAGTCATGGTGAGAGGATTGCCTGAGCCCAAGGGTTTCAGACCAGCCTGGGCAACTTGGTGAGACTTCATCTCTACAATAAATCAAAAAATTAGCTGGGTGTGGTGGCGCATGCCTGTAGTTCCAGCTACTTGGAAGGCTGAGACAGAAGGATCACCTGAGCCCAGCAGGTCAAGGCTGCGGTGGCCGCGAACATGCCAGAGCACTACAGCCTGGGCAACAGAGTGAGATTCCAACTCAAAAAAAAAAAAAAAAAAAAAAAAAGACCTTATGAGCATGGGGCAGTGGCTCATGCCTGTAATCCCAGTATTTTGGGCGACCAAGGCAAGAGGATATTTAAGTCCAGAAATTTGAGACCAGTCCAGGCAGCACAATGAAACCTCGTCTCTATAAAAAATAATACTAAAAAAATTTGCCAGGCATAGTTGTGTGTGTCTGCAGTCCCAGCTACTCAGGAGGCTGTGGTGGGAGGATCAAGGATTGCTTGGGCGCTCACTCTGTATAACCTTTGAGATGGCACCATTATTATTCCCTTTTTTGCCAATGAGAAAACTAAGGCACAGAGTGATTAAATAACTTGCTCAAGATTGTGTAGCTACTTAGTGGCAGAATTGAGATGTAAGCCCTGGTAGTTTGCTCTAGAATCCATGCCCTTTTCCTGCTCTTTCACTGAGGTTGATCAAAACTCCCATGGGGCTTGTGTGTGATCCTGAGATCAAGGAAGAGGCATTTGGCCATCACTGGCTTTTGGCGGGAAGGCTATTCCAATTGGTTTTCAGCCATCAGCCTTCCCCTCACTGTCTGTCATTCCTGTACGTTGTGTTTGTTTTTCTCAGGGTTGTTTCAGGAAAGCCCAGTCATGACCCCCTGCTGACTAAGTCCCATACTTGCTCTGTGGCCCTGCTGGTCTTCCAAAACTCATCTGGTCTACCATCTGGTCACTGGTAGCTTAGTGAGCTGTCTCGTAATTTTCAAATACTTTCTGCATCCTTCTCTCCAGTTCCCTAGCCATAATCAGGGGCAGCTGAGTGGTGGTGAGGAGCTATTCTCGTAGGCCTTCTCCCATTGCTATCTACTGTACTCTAACTGCCCGTTGTTGAAATAGAACTCCAGGCAGGAAGAAAGATCCAGGCTTCTTTGGGGATTTCCTCACTAAGTAAGTGAGGATATCTCTACTACTTATCTCTCTCACCAAGTGTTTTGATGTTGGGTTGAGGGACAATGCCTCACACTCATGTCCCAGTGTCCCAGATCTCCCTCTTTTATTACTATCCATCTTCTGCTTTCTTCTCTCTCTCTTCCTGGGATCCTGATTATTTTATTTTATTGAGAAAGCAAGATTTATTGAGAGGACAGAAAAGCTCCCACAGTGGGAGGGGACCCAAGGGGATTGCCTGATTTCTTTCTTTCTTTCTTTCTCTTTTTTTTTTTTGAATTGGAGTCTCACTCCATTGCCCCGACTGGAGTGCAGTGGCATGCTCCCCACCACCGCAGCCTCGACCTGCTGGGCTCCGGCGATCCTTCTGCTTCAGCCTTCAGTTAGCTGGAACTACAGGCGCGCGCTACCATGCCTGGCTAATTTTTGATTATTGCAGAGACGAGGCCTCGCCAAGTGGCCCGGGCAGGTCTCGAATCTGTGGGCTCAGGCAATCCACTCACCTCAGCCTCCCAAAGCACTGGGATTACAAGCTGAGCCACCGAGCCCTGATTTCTTTATTTTTAATGGAGCTAGAGTCTGTTTCTAGCACCTCATGATCATCTTGCATTATCACCATCACTGAAAGTTTGTAGCATTTTCCAAGGCTCTGGTCCTGTATTAGGCATGTGTTGCAAAGAGAGTGTTGGTACCTGTGGGAAAATCTGGCAAGTAATTCACTTGCAAGGGTCTGGGAGGTCATCTGCTTTGGGTAACTTATGCTTTTCCCAATTAGTACACTGAGAAAAATTAGTAGATGATATTGGTGAGATAAACATGAGCCAGACCTTGAAGGTGCATGTAAACAAGTCAGGTTATGAAGTTCAGATTTTATCTTGAGGGCAGGGAGGATCCCATGGCAGATTTAAGCAGGGAAATGTGTGATCAGAGCAGAAAAATCTGAAGATTTTTCTGAATATAATCAACAAGTAGGGTGGCTGGGAAGTGCCAACTATTTAGGCAAGAGGGATGATGGTTGGAGGAAGCCAGCGGAAGTGGTAGGACCTGGAGAGGAGAGGCTGCTCTGCTTGGGGTCACCTCACTTTTGCTAGAAAACTCATTCTTTTTTTTTTTTTTTTTTTTTTTTGATTTGGGGTCTCACTCTGTCAACCAGGCTGGAGTGCGTTGTCACAATGGTGGCTTACCGTGGCCTCAACCTCCTGGGCTCAGGTGATCCCTCAGTCTCAGCTTCACAAGTAGCTGGGACTATAGGTGTACACCACCACGCCCAGCTAATTTTTTGATTTTTTTTGTAGAGACAAGGTTTCACTATGTTTCCCAGGCTGATCTCAAACTCCTGGACTCAAGTGATCCTCCTGCCTCGGCCTTCCAAAATGCTGAGATTACAGGCATGAGCCATTGAGCCTGGCCTGAAAACTCATTCTTGATGATACCTTCCTAGGTGAAGCCTTCCCTGAATCCATAGCTTGTTCCCACAGCTACCTCTACAATCAATACTATAAAATTTTTCAAAATGACATCTGTCTTTCCCACTAGAATGTGCTGACTCTACTGTGGACAGTTATTTTTGTTCAGAGTTTTTATATGCTAAGTTGCTCGGTACATGAAAGACTGCCAACTATTTGTTGAATGAATGAATTAATTAAAAAATGAATAGGGTAGCGGTTTATCCTGTGAAAGATTATGACCAAAACATTGCCCTCAAGTCCCCTGAGTGGATATAAATGAAAAATCTTAGGTTCTGCAGTGCAGACAATGGGCACTGCCCCAGAGCTGGCACGGAATCCGAACATCAGACATGAGCTTTCTGGCTTCTGGAATAACAGAAGTTTTCTGGGTTTTAATATGCTTGGGGATATAAGAAAGTAGGGAGCTGTCCACTTGATGCTCCTCTAGCCTGGTGGACTGGTGTTCCCGTGTGCCACCGTGAAATGCAAGGGAAGTGATGAGGAGTCATGCCTGCCCACCTGCGTCTCAGATGGGTCACCTTTGCCCTGCCCACTTGCTGTTTGGGGAGTAGACCAAAATAGCAGCAACTTTGAGTGGCTTGAAGTCTCCAGTCTTGCTTAACCTCAAAACCAAGCAGTTCTCTGTGGTCTAGCCTGATGCATCCAACAACATATGTGTAGCATTTGTTAGTGTTAGACTTTTATAATTTTTCCCTAACGAGTTTGAAACACTATTTCATTGTTTGATCCAGATTTTCAAAAGTTGCAATCTTTTATTTAAAAAAAGTTTTCATACGTGGAGTCACAATATTCTATGACTACTTTCTTTCTGCTCCCTGATTAGGTTCAACAGAAATTTGCTTATTTAACTGGTTCTTTCAAAGATCCATCTTTTGGAGCTATTTGTCAGTTCTCATATTTTTCTATTTTCTTATTCACTGCTATCTTTTTTTTTTCCATTAATTTCTTCATGGTGCTTACCCAGGGCTTGCTTTATTGCTTTTTCTCTTAAGAGACTGGGTCTTGCTGTGTTGCCCAGCCTGGAGTGCATCATGCGTTGGCTATTCACAGGTGTGATCACAACTCACTGCAGGCTTGAAGTCCTGGGCTCAAGCGATCCTCCCACCTCAGCTTCCCAGAGTAGCTAGGACTGCTGGTGCACAACACCATGCCTGGTCTTATTGTTTACTTATAAGTATTCAGTTCATTTATTTTGATACTTTCTTACTTACTATTCAAAGTGTTTACATGATGGAATATTATGCAGCCATAAAGAAGGACAAACTATGGACGTTGCAGCAACTTGGATGGATTTAGTCTATAATACTCAGCGATCTATCACAGAAACATAGAACAGAGTACCACATGTTCTCACTCATAAGCAGACCCTGAACATTTACCATAATACTGTAAGAAAGGAGTTGGCAGTAGTGGGATACTGCTGGTGGGGGGTGGAGGAGGGGGGAGGCACATAGCATCAATAAGAGTACCTGATCTCAAGCCAGGTACCAAGGGGAGACCAAGGGGAGGCCCAGACTTCACCTGTACGATGACCACTTGTATACCTAATCCTGAATTGTACCCCACATCTTTAAAATAAAATAGAAATAAATAAAAAAGTGTGTATGATTTTTCCTCTGAGACCCTCATTGGTGATAGCATAACCTTTTTTATACATGCTGTAGTGTTCTCATTTTGGTGATTTCTGAATTAGATCCGGATGGTAGTTTTAACTTTTACTTAGACGGTTTTTAGAAGGTGGTTCTTGGTTCGCAGGATACATAATTTGACATACATATTTATGAAATTGATTGTATTATGTATTTTCTCAAAACATTGTGCTTGTTTATTTTTTGCTTACTTGATTTGTCAAAATGGAGACTGTAAAAATCTCTTACTATGATTGAGTTACTGAAAAATGTATCTTTGTATCTCTAAGAAAATATTTCCCATATGAGCTTCAATCCAATTCTAGTTAGCAAGGAAAGATTAGACTGTTGTTATTCTAGTCAGAACCTTATAACTTAATGTAAAATGATACTACTTGTCCTACATTATGCTTTTGGTCTTAAATTCCTCTCAATTTGATATTAGTATTTTCATTGCTGTTTCTTTTTTGTTGCCTTTGTTTTCTTTTACTTTTATCCCATTTATAGTATTTTATATTAGATCAGCCTCTTAAAACAGTTTTGGACTCAATCTGCAACTCTTTGCCTTTAATATATTTGGTCTTACTTGTCATCTTGTTTCTTGTATTGTTTTGATTTTTTTTTTTTTTTGCATTGCCGTTGTTTTAAAATATGGATCTCGTTTTCTTTCATCTTCCTTTGGAGATACTACACATATGCATATACATTTAAATTGTGCTAGTAGTACTTAGTTTTCAAAGCTTCTCAAATGCACTTTTCATTTTATTATTTTTTATTTTATTTTATTTTAAAGTTGTGGGGTACAAGTCAGGATTGTTTGCAGAAGTGATTTAGGTACAGGTGAAGCTTTGGGCCTCTCATTGGACCTCATTCCCCTGGATTAGGATCAGGCACCCTTATTGATGTTATGTGCCCCATCCCTCCCCTGGCAGTATCCCTGTACTGCCAACCCCTTTTTTGTGGTATTATAATAGGTATTCAGGGTCTACTTATGAGTGAGAACATGTGGTACTCATGTGGTACTTTGTTTTTGCGATAGATCACTGAGTATGATAGACTTCAAAACCATCCAAGTTGCTGCAAAGTCCATAATTTTGTCCTTTATGGCTGTGTAATAGTCCATCATGTATATGTACCACATTTTTTAAAATTCAGTCCAGTTTTGAAGGGCAGCACAGTTGGTTCCATGATTTTGCTATTGTAGTGCTGCAATAAACATGCATACGCAGGTATGTATTTTGTAGAATGATTTGAGTTCCTCTGGGTATATGCCCAGAAGGGGGATTGCTGGATTGTATGGAAGGTCAATTTCTGTTTCTTTTACAAACTGCCACTCTGTCAAAAGTGCTTTTTAAGCTTACATTTCTCTAACTGCTAAAGAATAAAGCCATGTTTTCCATTACTGTGTTTGAGCAGATGGGCCTGCCTTCCACCTTCTCATCACCCATTTTTCCTCACTCACCCAGTGTAGTTTTTTTTGCTGTTGTTGTTGTTTAGATGGGGTCTTGCTATGCTGCCCAGGATGGTCTCAAACTCCTGACCTAAAGCAATTCTCCCACCTTGGCCTCCTAAACTGTTGGAATTACAAGCATGCACCACTGTGCCTGGCCTCACCCAATTTTTTTTTGTTGTTGTTAAAGTAAACATAAAATATTTACTATAAGGATAACAATAAAATAATTAAAATAAACATAATATATGTAAAATATAAAAATGAAAGCCAAGCTCGGTGGCTCAGCCTGTAATCCCGCGCTTTGGGAGGGCAAGGTGAGTGAATTACCTGAGCCCGCGGGTTCAAGACCCGCCTGGGCAACTTGGCAAGACCTCATCTCTACAATAAATCAAAAAAAATTAGCCGGGTGTGGTAGTGCGCACCTGTAGTTCCAGCTACTTGGAAGGCTGAGGCAGAAGGATCGCTGGAGCCTAGCAGGTCGAGGCTGCGGTGGCTGGGAGCGGCCACTGCACTCCAGTCTGGGCGACAGAGTGAGACTCCAACTCAAAAAAAAAAAAAAAAAAAAGAAATA